>APFE031326767.1:16914-49548 GCA_000404065.3 Pinus taeda | reverse complement strand
AAGGAAAAGGTCCATCTGAGCACTTGTCACTTCAGGCTCATTAAAAATCGAAGGCGACTAGAGTCATCTTTTGTTTTTTCTCGACTCTTAAAAATTGAAAAAACAAGTTGTGTCAAAGCATCTAAAATTTATTTTAATCGGAATAATGTCACTGTTCACTCGTTGGTCTTAGAAATTAGTCTCCCTTCATTGCAAGTTCCTGTAGAATCGCTAGGAAATATTTTGGATAGACTAGATATGTCTGAACAACCGTCGACATCCAGGACTGTGTCATCTGACGCAGCAATAGCAGAACCTCCTACTGCTACTCCAACAATGTTTGCTGGTGTACCATCTGTCCCGGGAAGTTATCAATAACAAGGCGGAGTCCAATCAGGGACTGTTTCGACGGCATGGTCAGTTCCTATTTCTTCATCCGGATTCTCATCTGGTATTTCTAACGTTGAAACTCAACAAATTGATCCAATGTGTCTTCAAAGGCCAATATACCCTTTAAGTACTGGATTGCCACCATATGGGGGGCAATATGCCTTTTCATTGTTCCCTCCTGGAGAACAACCATATGGGAGTTTACAACAAAGTTTAGGTCAAACTGGAATTACATCCAGTGGTTGTGTACCAATATTGCCTCAGCAACCAAGGGTTGTATATTCAGTGCAACTAGTCCACCCTGTGTCAAATATTCCCACTATACCTACTATGGTGACTGCAACGCAAGTACAAGTGCTACCTGTTGTATGTCAACCCCAAGGTTCTCAGGTTGCAATACAACAACCTCTTGTCTCAGCAATTCAATCACAACCTCAGGTTAGTGCCTCCTTATCTGGAGTGACTCAGGCTCAAATAGGTACTATGACTCCTCATCTTGGTCAGTCATCCAGTATTGGACAACAATAAATGGTCCACCATGGCTGGTTCAATATCAACAACCGCAATTCCAACAATCATATCAAGGACCTGAGCAACAAGTCTTTGTAAGTAATGGGCAACCGCATTTCCAAAGTGGTTATCAACAACCATACTATAATGGTTATGCCCATCAACCTTATCAAAGTTACCAGCATCAAATACATTATGCTGGTATGCAAAGACCCACTGCTCAGGCGATTCCACCTTATCCTGGGTATACTTCGACTAACCTGAATCAACAGTTGCCCTTTGTAGCAACTCTAGAATTACTAGGTCTAAACCGGCTGACGAATGAACCAATTGCTTATGCCCCTTGGTGGCCGGTGATTCCTCATAAACTTTTGTAAGATATTCCTAAATTTAATGGAAATCCAGGTGAAGACCCGTCGAATCATGTGATGACCTTTCATCTGTGGTGTTCATCAAACACTCTCAACGATGATTCGATCAGGCTTCGCCTTTTTCGGCGAATGTTAACTGGTCTGGTAGCAAAATGGTATATCGAATTGCCTAGAGCTTCGTTTGATAACTTCAGTACCTTAGCCACAACCTTTTTAACCCATTTTCAGTTACCCATAAGGTACGAAACGGGAACAGATCTTTTTACCAATTTCAAACAAACGACAGCCACTCACATATCCGATCATATTCATGAGTGGCGACGTCATCGTAGAATGGTAAAAACATATGTTCCTGATCAACTGTTGGCTGAATGGTTTATTAAGTCATTGTTACCTTCTATTACAGAAGATGTGGCAAAGGGAGGAGTCGTCACTGAAGAGCAAGTTATTGCTTGTACACAATATCTAGACTTGATCTATACTCAGTCTGGCACGCTCTACGATAAAATCCTTGATGCTCCTAGACCAAATTTTTCTGTTCCTCCCCCTCCTAAATCAAACAAAGACTCTCATGCCGGAAATGGCGTGATAAGTATGACTAGCACGAAAACCATAAAGGCTACGTCAAAGAAAGCTCATACGGTTTCTAGTCAAAATGCAAATGAAAAACTTCTTGCCTCGGAGGTTAATGCCGTGTCGACTGACAAAGGCAAAGAACCAAAGCAACCAGGAGGCAAGAAGAAAAAGAAAGGGAAAAAGAAGAAAAAAGAGGAGTCATCTCCTAAAAAATCTTCTGCAAACCCTTATGGGCAAAGGAAACCTCCTTCAGGGTGTCAGATATGCGATGAGGATCATCGGACAAGAGATTGTCTATATAAAGCCGAGCTTAGAAAATTCTACAAGAATTCAAAAACCTCAGCGGTATTGACTGATCTGTTTCCGAGCCCAGGAACAAATCTGGTTGCTAGCGACAATGCTTCCCCATCTCGAGTGCTTATGTTGTCCATTTCGAAACAACAAAATGATGCTTTGATATCGATAAGGAATAAAGATTATGGAAATCCACAGATGTCGAACAACAAGGATACACATCAACCTAGTAGTTCGACAACAACTTTGACCGAAGTTGTGCCACCCATCATTCCTGAGCTAATGATAAAGCCACCAAAGGGAGTAGTACACAAATCGACATTTAATCCTCATGCTAGAGTAGCACAACATTATAATATAGTGGAGGATCTGGCCCAATCGCCGTCTGCTATGTCGACACTTGAGGTACTGCAAAATTGCCACTCCCAAAAGCAGGCTTTATTATCAGCGATAGGTGGGATTGACCCAATGGATTCCAATCTTGTGGCCTTTGATCACAAAGGATATGACCCTCAGTTACCAGCTCAACTAGCTTTCCTTATTCAAGTGAAAGCCCTCAACAAAACTGTTCATCGAACAATTATTGATGAGGGGGCATCTAAATGTATTATGTCAAATGAGTTGCTGGAAAAACTTAGGCTCACCACCCTTGTCGCGATCATCAACGACGTTAAAAGCATTTGATGGGTGAACATACACTCCATATGGGATTTTAAGTAACTTGCAAATCGAACTGGGGGGAAAAATAGTAGAAATTGATGTTGAAGTTATCGACGGAAACCTCGATTACAAAATCCTATTGGGAATACCCTGGATATATGCTATGGCTGCCGTTGTGTCGACGTACTTCAGAAATATTGCATTTCCCTTCCAAGGAGGAATCACAATCGTCAACCAACAAACATTTCTCCCCAACAATTCACAAGTTACAGGAAGCATTCTGATGATCCACGGAAGCTCTCAGTTGCTTCAAAATATCGGAGTAGGTCTCCTAAAAGACCCTTCCTTAATGGGGACTTTTGCCCTTCCGCCTCCAAGTAAGCTGGCAGAAGTGGCCACAGTGGAAACCTGTCCCATGAGATCTTCTACATCAACAAAAATGAAGAAGAACTCAGAAATTTTGATAGTGTGGATCATTGCGAGGCATTGCCTCCAAGCCCTACCAAAGCTACATCATCTGATGATCAATTCAGTGATGTTGTACATTATGTACTGGGGGCATTGGAACCAGATCTTTCTTTCATAACCCCTTATGAGTTGTGATCAAAGGTTTCCATGAGGATAGTTCTTTCACTATGTCAACCTCATTAAAAAATAAAACAACTCCCTTTCCAAATCGAGTCTTTCAAAGATCTCGAAGGTAAACCTTCATTCCAACTACCGAGTTGAATGAAATGAAGCTTGGGCGGCATGCACCTCGATTTGCGTTATTATGATGGGGGCATGCAAACTTATCACGAGCAATGTTACCGCAGGGTTCAAGCTCGTTAAAAAATAAACCCGCCATGAGCAGTTTTAACGCGGAATTCAAGCTCATTAAAAAATAAACATAAGCAATGAGCAAATGTTTCCCCCTGAGTTTAAGCTCATTAAAAGATGAACCAATTTTCCGGTAAATAACCATTGTGAATGCATTATCATCAGCTTTTGAGCCTTGGTCGTGTTCTCATCATCACCTCCACTCTATTTTTAGCCGATCATTCACCTCCATTTGATTGTTTACCCTTTTGAGGAACATCTGCGAAGAGTGATTCTACTAGCCATCCTGTGACACTGTTGTGATTGAAAATTCCAAACCTTACCTGGGATCAGCTGCTACCTGAAATCATCACTCATTCCTTCGAAAAACGAGTCTCCTTTAAGCTCTTTTCAACTGACTCGTAAAATATGAAAAGATTGCCGAGCGATTAGCCTCTCTGGCTCGTTAAAGTCATTGGAAGTGCTATCCCTCCTCTATATTTTAATCTTTTTAGACTTGAGGGAATATTACACAAAAAGATCGAGCGCTTGTCTTGTCCGGCCCGTTAAAATTATCAAACATTCATCCCTTTCGTATTATTTTACACTTTTTCGGACTTAAGGGATTATATGACGAAAAAGAATCTTTGGATTTTCCTTTCCATCCCTTTCAGACTTGCTAAAATTGAAAAGGACCGAGTTACCTTTGTTGTTAAACTCGTTAAAATCGAATAGCGACAAACTCGTCCAAATGGACGAGAACGAGTTTCACTGTCGCTAGGCTCGTTAAAATATAGTGACAGGTTCGCCCGAAGGGAGAATTATAGAACAAGCATATGTTATCCTCCTCAAGCTTGACAAAAATAAAGAGGTACTGGTCAGAAATGACTGGGGAAAATTGGGAAGAAAACTTGAAAAAAATTTATTGGTAGCAAGTCGCTCTTGAACATGACACTTTTTCTCCGCATCCGAGTTGGGTTGGGTTGTTTCGTTCACTGGTCATATCACCATTGGTCCGTCACACCATCTATCTTTGGGGTTAAAGCTACCAATCCATCGTCAGTGTCACCGATATGTTCAAGAGAAGTCATTCAGAGAATTCACCTGTGTCTCACCCGCTGCAATACATTCACACTCCATTCTTTCATGACCGCCACCCTGAACCCTGTATCATCAAATCGTTTTCACCTCCAAAATCATTTGCTTCATTCCGTGTCGCAGATGTGGGATTCATTAAGGCCCTCCTACGACGGGTCACTTCTTATCGACATCAGCTCGTTATCCAAGAATTCGACCTAGGAGCAACCCTTTTAGTACTTTGAAGCTTGCATGCCTCAATGGCAAGTTTCTCACTTTCGGTGACAGGTTTACATCAATGGCCTTCGACCAGAAGATTTTGCGTGGTGTTCGATGCGAAGTCCCTTTTTCACACCACGCGAATTTTACTGTAGTACCTTGAGGATCATTGACATTATTGGTGACTCCTCTCGCGCCTGTTAACAGCTTACATCATTGGCTGGTAATCAGGCAATGTCTTTCCATGTTTGACTCCAGAACATTTTTCACATGGATCGACTTGTACTTCGAGTGAAGATGGAACGAGTTTTGAAGACCCCGGCTCTAGTTTCATCCATCCGGGCTACGATATATTCAGGAATATAAAGACATCAAATGTACATCATTGCCGAATAGATGATCATCCAAATCAAAGGATGATGACTCCGTCCGAATCATCAGTCTGCTACACAAACGGTTGTTTGTCCTATGTACATGAAAGTGAATTTATAAAGCTGAGCATGGGAATGCCCGCCTCAGCTAGATCATGAAAAATATTATGAAGATAATGTATTGTATTGTATCTTATTACAGGTCGCCTCCCAGCTCGAAAAAACTTCGGATCCTCATGGTAAAGCATTTCACTCGACATCAAAATATTAACGACCTCATGCTTTAGGGGGCAACTGTTATAGACATTTTTGGGCATTGCACCCGAATCATAAATCTCCATAAACTGAGGGCTCCTAAGTCCCTAAAAGTGTTGCTTCACTACCTAAAGGAACAAGGTCAGCTGATTACATCATCTCCCAGAAGTTCTCCACAGAAAACTGCTCAGAAATGGTCAAAACTGGACCATACTAATGCCCAGTGCAGAGAGTGCGATGCATCTCACCTAATACACATGAGAGGTGCGATGCATATTGAAAATTCCTTCTACAGGGTGCGATGGACAAGAATAGACAAGTGGCGGAGACAGTTTGCTAAGTGGATGATCAAGGAATCTTCTAGAAACTTCTCATATGACACTTGCCTCTCAGAATTTGCTCAAGGATGAGTAAGAGATCAATGAAATTTCCAAGTGGAACCAAGAACTATCAGAGAGAGGACACTAATCAAAAACCCAGAGCTAACTCACACCTTTGCAAAAATATATATATGGATCTCTCATCCCAGAGATCTGGGGTTGGAGGCTGGAATCTTGTATCTTGTAGAGAAGTGTTGTTGGTTTTCTAGTGAAACTTCATAGTGTTGGGTGATTCTAAGCTTTACTTGAGGTGAAGAAGGGCTTTCTTGCTGGAGGATGATGCTGGGTCAGAACTATTGGTTGTAATCCTCTTTGCTATTCTTGATATTAATAAAGCTATTCAATTTTTCTCCATATCTTGTATGTTTTGGTTATATATGCATTTGTATGGTTAATACATATCTGGTCCTGTGTTATTTATGAATATAGATCTCTGTTCTTCCGATAGTAGTATGCTGCTTTGATTCCACAGGTGCTCTTTGAAGCTGGGCAGACGAAGAAGAAGTGGCAAAGATCTATCAAGAAGGAGAGGAATCAAGTAAGGAACCAAGTGCAAGACTAAGATTGGTGTCCTTTGTTCCACTCTTATCTATTTTCATAAAGGAAAACGAAAGTAGTCTTTACTTGTTTGTTTCTAAGATAGCTACCAGTCTTAGTGGGAATAGCAGCTCCGAGTGGACACTATTCCCGGTAACAATTTGGCAAGAATTAAAGTTTAAATATGGATTTAAATATTTTTATTATTTAATATGAAAGAATAATAGTGCTATAAAATTGTTTAATATGAATCCACCATAATTTATAAAATTAGAAATTTGATGATGTCACAACATGCAAGAGAGCATGGTTTATTCTTAATATATTATTTGACATATTTTCATACCTACATTTATTGATTTTCTAATAAACAACAAAAACATTACACATAAATGTAAGTTTAATAACATAACACGTAATTAATAACATAGTTACACATAATGTTGGCATTATGGCACAGGTTTGGAGCTATGGCACAGGTGTTGTCCTTGATGGCAACTCTCCTTGGTGACAGATCTCAGTTCAGGCACCTAGAAAGAAGAAAAAGTCATATACGCAGGTTCATCTAGACGAAGATGCGTATACACGCGGGTTATACGTTACAAAAGCGCGTATATGTTGGGGAACTTATTCTTGGTCCATGGTAGTTAGTCTTTGGGATTTGAACCTATGATTTTGGACCATGGTGTCTCGTCAGATGTGTTGATCCCTAGTTTTGGGTTCATGGTATTGAAATGTTATGGTTTTGGACCATGGTATTGTGGATGGCCTAAGACTATAAAAGAGGAAAGAGATCTTGTGGCAAACGATCATCTGAATTATTATTGAATATCCGATAAAGTACTAGAGCTGGTATATTGGGTTATCTGGATCTGAATGAAGGAGGAACCTTAGTGCAAAAAACAAGGATAAGTTCTATTCATGGGTCATAATCTTTAAGCTTGAATGATAGTATCTTTGTATGATTTTGATCTGCTAGATGTGGCGCTTGCTTGATCTATAAGTCTGATAATCTGGGTTAATTGGTGATTGAATATCTGAAAGAGTGAATTATCCTTTATATATCTGTACGCAGGTTCAGTGAAGCGAAGGCGCGTATACACGCAGGATTAGTGAAGTCAAGACGCGTATACGAAGGTTGTTCCATACGCAGAAGTGTATGCATGCAGGTTTCAGGCTGATAAAGTAGCGTATATGTTTTAAACTATGATCTTGCTGCTTCTGTTTATTGTTGCAGTGTTCTGGATTCAGATTTTGGTGTGTGGTTTCTGGTACTGTGTTTTGGGTACAGCTGTCAGAGAAGTATCTACTTGTTTCAGATCTAATTGGTGAAAGGAGATTGGTTGATGATTGATTGATGTTCATGGATCCAGTCTGAAAATTTATGAAACGTGGTCCCTGGAAGAAAGAGAAGGTTGTAGCCTTCTATAGGCCAGCACCTACATACTAGTATCTTGGCTAATGCAAGAGCTAAAGGGGGTTGTAGCTCCCTTCCAGGAGAAGCTGGAGAACGAGAGAGGGTTGGAGCTCTCTGCAAGTTGCAGCCTGCGTACTAGTAAAGGACTGCACCAGTACATTGTAAAAGAAAGTTTCTAATTTAAAAGAAGATAGAGATGAATTGCAGTAGGTGGTTTTCACCCACATTGGGTTTCCACCTTATATCTTGTGTTCTTGTGTGTGATTGTCTTTCTGCTCTGTTTTACTATCTCTAGTTACTGGTTATTTGATTCTGCAACACAGATTAACAATCATCATCAAGTAAATTAAAAGTTTTCTTTGTATATGTGGGTTTCCTTCAGCATAATTGCGTATATATGTGGGTTTAACTAGCTGAAGTAGCGTATATCATTTGTTTTGAAAAAGGAATATTTAACTTGATAATACTGATTCACCCCCCCCCCCCCCCTCAGTATTATTTCCAACACATAAATTGTTTGAACATTGAGAATTGTCACAGTTTGGTTACATATAGCTCTCGGATTTTAAACTATATTATTTTTTCTTTTTGGATCTAGAGGAATCAGCAACTCGTCAAGATTACTTGGGTAAGACCCAAGTTCAAAGTTGATGACTACCATTATAACCCTATGCTAGTGCCAACAACCCGCAAGCTAATTCCTATCAATAAAATTATGACTTAGCAAGTGCCAATATGTCTGAAGAGACACCCACAAGTGGGTTCCCACTAGCAAGGGGCATCTACCTTCTAGCCTTATCCCAATGGGCCAACATGCCCTTTTGTTAGAATTGAACCCAAGTGGGGAGGAAAACATACCATCTTCCCAACCACTCAAACTACGAACCCTTGACCTAAAATATAAATTATTTATAACCATCAAAAAAACAAATTACTAAGGGAAATTTTTATATATTGACTACAAAGAGATTAAAACACTAGTTAATTCCCAATTCAAATTACATGGAAGGAGAAGTGTAGTTTGAAATTTGTTAATATTAAAAAGGACAACAAATTATTTGGTAATACATTGAAGCTATAAACAATGACACAAAAGATAAAGTATGGATTTATAGCTTTTAAAAATATTCAAATTCCAAAGTTCAAATTAAATGAACGTTTCCTTTAAAATACATAGTATTAAAAGAGTATTATCCAAATTGAGAAGGGTATTGAGAGTTTACCAAAACCAAGGACTTAATTAAAATTAATTTTTTTTTCCAATGCTAATTCGAGCCTTGTGTTGATTTGTGTATCTTTGGAGGTATTCCCAAAACCCTAATGTACTGGGTTTGGGAGGAGTTGACCCACAAAGTGGTTTGTGGGTAGTGTACCCAAGCAGTGGGTTTTGCACTCAAAGTTTTTGGTGCAAAACCAAGTGGAGAATTTTTTGTTTAATCATCAAAATCAAGAGGGGAACCCTTAAAGGGCTAAGAGGCACCGAAAGGTTTGATGATGTGGAAAAAGCAAATGAAAGGAATTTATTTTCTTATGATAGTTGACGTTATTGTTAAAAATTCAAGTCAGTTAGGCTTGAGTGGTGCCCCTTGATAGTTAGTTGATACCCTCGTGGAAAACTATAAGGAAGGAGATGAGGCTCATTTAATCACCATCCAAGTGCAAGATCTCAAGAAGACAATCTACCAAGGAGAATGAATTCTCAAGAAGTACAATTGGAGTGAGGAAGGATCTGAATTCTCTTCTATATTTTGTGATCTAGCCGAGCTTATGGAAAACAAATCCAAGTGTTGAAGCAATCGAGTTTATGAGGAGACTATTATATGGTTTTGTAGTCAATTTCTTGTTAGAGAAGAGGCCTAGAATAGGCCTAATAGTAACTCTATTTTTCATCAAAAAAGGGTCGTGATAGCTTTGTAGTAGGAGAAGGACTGAGGGTCTTGGTTGGTTGTTATAGGAGGACCGAGAGGCCTGGATGGTTGCGGAATAAAGGCCCGAGTAGCCTCAGGGAACAAAAAAATATGGTGGGTTTGTTGGGCCTTGAAGAGAACTGTTATAGGATGAGGCTAGGGTTACTGTGGGCCTGTAATATGGCTAAAGTTTGAAGGATGAATTTAGGAAATGTTTTGTGGTAGGGTTGCGATTGATCTTTTGTCTTGTGGATGATTTTTTCAAAGTGGAGGGTTTGTTCAAGGGTGTGAACAATAGTCATACTAGCCTAAGAACAATGTTTTGGTTGGAATGTTAGTGGCTAAGAAGAACCCCTAAGTTATATCTTATTTAGTGTGTTAAATACATAGGTATGTGGGTTGCCATGTGTTCCCTAGTTTAGGTAAACTGAAGCATTCATAAGGACTATGTGAGGTTTTTTATATATTGCCAAAAGGTCAGTAATTTTATTGATGTGAGAGAAACTATGTAGAGCCCTAAATTTAGTAGATGCAATGAGATATATTTTTGATGTGCCTGAAAATCTGATGAAGCCCTAGGTCAGTCTTCCTTAGTGGTGTTAAGCAGATGAGATTAGGATTATATTACAGCGAATAAGAGGGAAGACTTGTTACTATTATTGAGAAGCTTGAATGTTTTTCCCTGGTTCATGGATTTAATGGTGCAAAACACTGATAAGAGGGTAGATCTGGAAGTCCCTAAGAGAAGTTATGTTGGAGGAGCCTTGGAAATCCCTAAGAGTAGATGTGTAAGACTTAGTCAATCCTAGACACCCCTTTGGAAAGTGTAGCCCCTACACTTGACTCCCATCTTCAACCAATCCTCATGAGATTTGATCTTGAGACCTAATGGATACTAAACCCCACAGAAACCAATTCATCTACACCACATGGATAAAATTCAAAAAATATATATAATAAAAGTGTTAGTCATAATAATAAGTCTCAAAGTATGAAAATGAAATTGTTCAAGCACATATTTTTATGGAACTTTTGCATTCATGTTCTAAATAATCATCAAATAATGTGGAAGAGGGAGAATTTTTTCGTTCAGAAGCAAGCATACCTCTTCTTAGTTGGCTTTGGAACTAACAGAGGGCTGAGCCATACCATTAAGTGAAGAATGAGTCAAGGATTTTTCGATATAGGTGTGATTGGGGCCTGATCCAAGATACTTCCATGTATAGATGTATAAAAAGAATCACAGGTGAAAACAACAGCTTAACATAGAAACTAAAGGTGCACACAAGAAAATAAGCAGAAACACATAAAAGCATGTCATGAAGACACCAAGACTTGATAGCGGAGTTCGTCCAACTCGGACTACATCTCTAGGCCTTGCTCAATCAATGGGGAGGTCTCTGTTCATTAAATGGCATGAAAATAAGAGAATACAATCATCTAATACATCATAAAAGGCTTATACCTCCATTCTAAAAGACGGCTGAGAAAGGAGAACTCATATAGAGAAGTGGGTAGAATCAATGCATCCATGGCATTGAGAGGGGCTGAAAACCATATAAAGCTTGTCCAAAATAGACAAAATGCATTATCGGTCACCTGAAAGCTCTCCTGCCCCAAACAACGTGCTGAAATTCCTCTCCCCCTTGCTTTTTCGAATCATCGGACTTTATAGTGCCTCTGTTAGGACAAATCCCTCGTAAATTAGGGTTTTCTGGGCATAAAATAGAGATCGTTTGAATGGAAGGGTTGGTGGGTGCAACAAAGCCTTCAAAATAGTGTTTTTATCATTGAAGCAATAATACACTAAAAACCCCATAAAACACTAAAATCCAACCAAAAACTGTTTACCCGGATTTCAAAAAATATTAAATCGGGCATATATTCTTATCGGGTCTGGGCCCGATATCGCATTATCAAGTCGCTGAGGTCCAAGGCCCTGTATATTGGGGAACTTTGTCAACTGCCAATCGCCGATATCGACGTTAGCCAATCGCACCCCTGATTGCCGATGCCGATTACGCCGATATCACCGACACCGATTCCACTGTTCTGATCACCAATCTGATCTAATCAGAGATCGTTGATTAGGGGTTCTTCTACGCTCCTTAAGTCCACCCCTTTGGATGTGTCGATTGCGTTTTTTCCTTTTAAAGCTTAAAAGTCCATTTTTTGGGGAAAATCTTCATTTTCCAAAGGAACAAGGTCACTTTCTTTTCGTGATAACTTCATCATCCAGACTCGGAATGAAGTACCATTCATGTCATTGGAATCAGGACGACGAGATCTACACTATGGTCCTAGTTCAACTTCATTTTGAGCACTTTGAATTTATAGCTTTTCCATGCCATTGTATCTGAAGATCCACCTGGATCAATCCTCTCCATTGAGGAGATTTTGGACCGCCAAAAGCTTTCATTAGTCAATTGGCAAGTGAGGGAATTGTTCCCTCACTCTCCCCTTCTCCAGCCATTTGGTCTTGCTGGGGTGCATTCCTTTGAAACCAACTCAAAGGTATTCCACATCTCCTTGTTTTGAAGTCCTGGTTCTTCTGTCGATGATGATGTCTTCATGTAACTCATAGATATTCTGGTACAAAATCATCAACCGTAGGAATTGTTCCCACTTCCTCAGTATCCATAATAAAAGGTGGTTCATACAACTTTAGGTTCTCCACATTCACTACTAAGTACATCTGCATATATACCAGCAAGTCGATATGAAAGGCATTGTTCCCAATCTTCTCCAAAATGGTGAATGGTCCATACCGGATTGGTCATAAATTCTTTCCTTCTCCCTTCATCCTGTCTTTGCTAATGTGGAACCACACTTTGTCGCCCACTTGGAATTGATGGTTGACTTGATGTTTGTCATGTCGAGCCTTGTAACGGGCTTGACTTTTCTCCAACTACTCTTGTACTTCTTGGTGAATCAATTGGATTCGTTGAATGAACTGCTGATCTTTGTCCCTATCATTATGCCCCCTGGAGCCATCTTCCCTTCCAAATACCATATCAAAAGGGTCCTTTGGCAGGTAACCAAAGCATGTCTCAAATGGTGAATGCTGCGTAGATGAATGCACTACTCGGTTGTAGGAATGTTGTACATATGGGAGATGTTCATCTCACATCTTTGGATGTTTCCCACAATAGCCTCGTAGCAAGTGTACCACGGTACGGTTGACAACCTCTGTCTGTCTGTCAGTCTGTGGATGGAACGTCATACTTCTTTTTAGTTTGGTGCCCATCATCTTCCATAAACTGGTCCAAAACTCTCCAAGAAAGCGAGAGTCCCAATCTGACACAATAGATGTGGGTAATCCAAAATGGACCCAAACATGCTAAAAGAAAAGAGAAGCAGTCTGCTTTGCAGTAATCTGCTTTTTACAAGGCATAAGAATACACATCTTGCTAAAACGGTCAACGACAACATACAAGTAGTCATGACTCTTTCTGGACAAAGGCAAACCTCCTACAAAGTCCATTGACAAACTTTCCCATGGACGACTCAAAATAGGGAGTGGTGTGTAGAGCCCAAGTTTTCTATTAGAGGGCTTTGAAACAGAACACATCACACAACCCTTTACATAGCTAGTCATAATGTTTTTCATATGAGGCCAAAAACAAAATCTTTTTACATGACATAAAGTCTTTTCGACACCAAAGTGTCCAGACACAAGAGAGGTGTGGGCCTCTCGAATTACATGTACTCTTTCCCCTATGGGAATACACAATTTACCAAGGTGATACAATAGTCTCCCCTACAAGTGATAGTTGTCCACCTATGAACCATGGGTTAATTTTGCATAAATCTCCTTAAAGTCATCATCGTTAGCATATTGTTCAGCATAACTTTCAAAAGATAATGAAGCATTATGCAAAATAACAAAAGCATAAATAGGAGGGCGAGATAGCATATCAGCCACCTTATTGCTAGTGCCCTTCTTATACTATATTACCAGATGAAACTGTTGAAGAAAACCCATCCACCTGAAATGACGAGATTGCTACAACTTGGTTTGTGACTGAAGGTACTACAAGGGTTGATGATCTGTATGTATGATGGTCTCCTAGCCGATTAGGTAGTGTTTCTACTTTTTCACACTCTACACCAAGGCATAAAGCTCCTTGTCATAAGTGGGATAGTTTATCACAGCTTGAGAAAACTTCTCAGAATGGTAACAAATCGGCTTTTTTTGTTGCATCAGTACAGCTCCCATGGCATAACCGTTGGCATTAGTTTCGATCTCAAATGGCTATTGGAGATTGGGTAAGGCTAAGACTGGTGCGGTGTTGATCTTTTCCTTCAATGTTTCGAAGGACTTCTGTTGTCTTCCTCCCCATTGGAAGACCTGTTCTACACTTGTCAATGTGTGCAAAGGTGCTGCAATAATAGAGAAATTAGCAATAAATCTCCTCCAATACTGGACTACACCTAAAAAGCTACGGACCTCGATTACACTAGTAGGCTTAGGTCAATTTAAAATTGTTTCAACTTTATAGGGATCAATTTTTAACTAACCATGACCAACAATATGACCTAGGTCACCCAAAGAGGTTTTCCCGAACTCACACTTTGACAACTTTACAAAGAGTTTTTCTTTTTTTAGTACTTCAAGCACTTTCTGTACATGACACACATGTTCAATCCAACTGTTACTAAAGAAAAGTATATCATCTAAATATACAAGAAAAAACTCATCAATGAAAGACCGAAAGAGATCATTCATGACCCTCATAAAAGTGGTTGGAGCGTTGCAAAGTCCAAATGGCATCACCATCCATTCGAACAACACCTGTTTGGTCTTGAAGGTGGTTTTCCATACGTCTTGCTCTGCGATTCAAACCTGGTGATAACCATTGCGTAAATCCAACTTGGTGAAATAAACTGCATTCTTTAATTGATCTAATAAATCATCTATGCGTGGAAGGGGATAGCAATTTTTCACCGTAATTTTGTTGAGCGCAAGGTAATCCATGCACATCCTCCATGTGCCATCTTTCTTTGGCACTAAGACAATCAGTGAGCCACACGGAGAGGTTCTCGGCCTGATGACCCCTTGGTGTAGCAATTCCTGTGCTTGTCTCTTGATTTCCTCCATCTCAATAGTCGACATCCTGTACATGCGAATATTTGGCAGAGGAGAATCATGCTGCAAATGGATCTCATGTTGGATTTCCCTCTTCAGAGGTAATCCCTTCGGTTCCTGAAATAGATTAGCATAGTTAGAAATTAATTTAGATAATTCCTGTTTATGTTCTTGGTCGCAGCCCTGGAAAGCATCAGTGAATTCTGCCTCTTTTTCCCTTACGACCATAAGCATGCAACCCTTACTGGAATTCACCAATCTTTTCATTTGTCCAACGCTTACAAGGCTGGCATTGATTTTAGATTGATGAGAACTTACTATATATTCTACCCCATCTTTTGTGATATGGTATTTGTTTTCATGACGGAAAAAGACTGCCTTTCTATCATATAGATATGGGCTCCCTAACACCATGCCACAAATATCCAATGGTATTACATCAAATTCTACTTCGTCCACTAGCTTAGAAGTGATCGCAAAATTGACTTTACATTGCTTGGTGACATTCAGTTTTGCTTTATCATGTATCCATCCAAGTGGGTAAGGTTTCAGATGTGACTTTGTTTCTAAGCCAAATTTCTTTACCAAGGATTCTACAATTAGGTTTGCTTGGGACCCAATATCAAACAAAGTTTCAACTTTAGTGTGATTTAAAATAACTTTGATATGAAACAGTTTAATTCTCTTTTGGTCATTGGGAAGGGACTCATTTACAGAACTGGTGCCTTCATGCAGTTCAGAATTAACATGAGGTGTAAGAGTACCTTTTGTTCCTGCTGCTGTGATCAACGCTTCATCTCCTGAATCTGATCCAAGGTCTTGCTGCACCGTTGCCACAGTCTTCTTCTTCCCTTTTCCTCCATACTTCTTTGGACGCTTTTCAGGGTGCTTTTTCCAACAGCAATCATCATCGTGGCCTTCCTTTTTGCAATGATTGCAATACGATCGGTCTCCCTCTTTGGCTATTTTCACCTTCTTCTCCTTTACTTTCCATTTCGCTTTGGATTTTCCATTGGGAGGTTTGAACGGTGGCTTTTTGGACTGATCATCCCTTTCATTTTTTCCCTTGTTCTCAATATGCATTTCCTTCACGTTGGCTAAGTCAATAGTGGTTGGTTCAAACAAAAACAACAAATGCCTAATATAGCTATGCAATGAGCCAATATACTTAGTTACAACTTCAGGTGTATCAAGTGCAATACCCAAATTTAGTGCTTGCTTTCTAAATTTCTCTATAAAACTTTGAACATCCTGACCTTTTCCTTGCCTTAAATACTGCCAATTCATTAATGTTGTTTGCTTGTATCCTAAGGGATAAAATTGTTCCTTTAATGCAAAAATAAAATCAGGCCATGAGGAAAAGAGGTTACCCATATTTTTATTGCGCTGCAATTTTCTCTCCCACCAAATGAGAGCGGTGTTGCTTAGCTGTAGAGAGGCCAGCTGAATCTTTGCCTCATCCTCCACGATCTGCTGAATCCTGCAGTATACCTCAATCTACCTAATCCAATTATTAAGTTTTTATGCATTGCTTTCACCATTAAACATGGGAAGATCAAATTTAACATCTAATTTAAAGAAGGGTTTCTTAGATGCATCCTTTGAATTTCTATGATTATGGTGGTGAGAGGAAGGAGAACCTTCACTCCCAGAAGGAGAAGGAGGGGGTTCTTCTCCACCATTCCCATGTGTTGAACCTTGTCCTTCTGGGTTTATCTCCTCTGCTTTCTCCAGACTTAAAACCAGTTAACTGACATTCTCTACCATTGAATAGAAATTCTTTCTAAAATTATGCTCCTCTTCAAGATGAGCTTCATCTTCTGTCATGTTTCTCCTTCAAGGTGCATGCCTTACTTCAGGATCAAAAGGTTCTAGTTCCCCTTCGCCTCTTTGGAGCTTGTTTCTTGTTAGCATACAAACATGCAATTCACATCTAAAAAGCCCTGCTCTGATACCACTTGATCCAAGATACTTCTGCTTATAGATGTATAAAAAGAATCACAGGTGAAAATTGCAGCTTAACATAGAAAGTTAAGGTGCACACAAGAAAAGAAGCAAAAACACATAAAAGCATGTCAAGAAGACACCAAGACTTGATAACAGAGTTCATCCAACTCAGGCTACGTATCCAGGCCCGGCTCAATCAATGGGGAGGCCTTCGTTCATTAAATGGCATGAAAAGAAGAGAATACAATCATCTGATACATCAAAAGAGGTTTATACCTCCATTCTAAAAGACGGCTGAGAAAGGATAACTCAAATGGAGATGTGGGCAGCACCAATGTGTCCGTGGTGTTGAGAGGGGCTGAAAAACATCTAAAACTTGTCCAAAACAGATAAAATACACTATCGGCCATCTAAAAGCTCTCTTGCCCCAAATAGCGTGTTGAAATTCCTCTCCCCCTTGCTGTTTCCAATCATCATACTTTATAGTGCCTCTATTAGGACAAATCCCTCTTAAATTGAGGTTTTTTGGGCATAAAATAGAGGTCGTTTGAATGGAAGGGTCGGTGGGTGCAACAAAACCTTCAAAATAGTCTTTTTATCATTGAAGTGATAATACACTAAAAACCCTGTAAAACACTAAAATCCGACCAAAAACTATTTACATGGATTTCAAAAATATTAAATCGAGCATATATTCTTATCAAGTTTGGGCCGGCTATCGCATTCGCAAGTCACTGAGGTCTAAGGCCCTATATATCGGGGAACTTTTCCAACCGCCAATCGCCAATATCGGCGTCGTTCATTCGTACCCCTGATCGCTGATGCTGATTACCCTGATATCACCGACACCAATTCCACTGATCCGATCACCCTTCGATCGTCGATCCAATCTAATTGGAGATTGCTGATCGGGGGTTCCGCTGTGCTCCTTAAGTCCACCCCTTTGGATGTGCCAATTGTGATTTTTCCTTTTAAAGCTTAAAAGTCCATTTTTTTGGGAAAATCCTCATTTTCCAAAGGAAGAAGGTCACTTTCTTTTCGCGATAACTTAATCATCTGAACTCAGATTGAAGTACCATTCACGTCATTGGAATCAGGACGACAAGATCTATGCTCTGGTCCTAGGTCAACTTCATTCTGATCACTTTGATTTTTGAGCTTTTCCATGCCATTGTATCTGAAGATCCACCTAGATCAGGGCCTTACATAAGGTGCAGTCTTACTCCATAATATGGTTTCATTTTTTCTAACAAAACTATGTTATGCTTAAATATAGTTTCATTTTCAACTAACACGAACCTTACTATATGAGATGAATATTGTATGTACATACAAGAAAAAGAAATCAACTGATATAAGCTAATAAACAAATGTAAATGAGTGTAATTGGTGCAAAGCAAGCAAACAAATGAAAGCCTTTTCCTTTGGATGTTATATTCCTTTTCCTTTTGAGGACGTCCAATGCCAAGTAGCATTCATCAACCTTATGAACAGTGTTTTCAAAGACCATATTGGTTGCTCTATGTCGATATTTCGTGGATCAGGAAGAAATGGAAATATTGTGTTGTGGGAAGAAATATTGTTCTTTTCGTAAGCCAGGGAAAAAATGGAAATATTGTGTTGTGGGAAGAAACATTTTCATTTTTGTGGGCTAGGGAAGAAATGGCAATATTGTGTTATGGGAAGAAATACTATCAATTTAATAGGCCTCAATTATCATTCAAGTACATTTGGTTGTAAATTTAGATAACCCTCTCAAATTAAGAAGGTTTCCCTCTCAAAGTGGATCATTCTCTTATCAATAATTTGATTATATTTATTTGCATCTTAACAACTGAAACAAACTGAACTAGGTCAACTCCCCTCACCCCAAAATAATATTGGACCAAGAGTAAAATCATAGTAAAAATCCCTCTATCTGATAGAATCCAACAACTCTACCCCTATACACGACAATACTCCCATAAATTGTAATCATGCAATCATCCTCAATTTCATATGCCATCAAGGTATCACACCTCTCCTCTTTAATACAACTAGAAAATCATGTATGGAATAAACCAATGCAATATAACTAAAATATATCCTAGGAGATATAATCAAACTCATTGAGGATATGGGTTCTCCTACATGCTCTCGAGCCTCCTAAAAACTAGAAGGTTCATATAACCTCTCACTAGAATGCAAAAGTTCCACTAGATCGGCAAGTAGCATATAATGGCCACCCTCTCTCACCCCTCTAGAAAATGTCCTAATGCAATAAATACTATAATAATTGATGGTGCATTCCTAACTATCAAATGAAATTATCCACTGTACATTTTTTATATAATAAACTGAAATAATATTACTCAAAAAAACCAAAATAGAACATCACTCAACTCAATAACATCACCTGAAGGCATATGTAAGGAAAGAGAGCCAAACTCTCTCAAAAGATAAGTAACATTATCACTAAGTTGCACACTCATGCCTCCCTTTCTCCTAAAACTTGTCGAATAAAGACATGGAATATGTCATATGTTTTGAAGCTTCGTTATCCACTTACCATCCAACATTAGACATCGTAAAGAATACAAACAGGAGGTCATATAAAAGGTAGTCTCAAACTAAGATGAATCCTCCTCTACACTTGCTACAGTCCCAACTACAACTAATTTCACTCCCTTTACCTTCTTCTTAATAGAAACTAGCTGGCGTAATGTCTCATCTTGAGACATCAGAAACACATCATCTTACTCAAGTCCTTATTTCTTATATTTGTACCTCCCTTCTTCTTGTATCCTTTCTTACTACCCTTCTTAGTCTTCCTAACGAGACCAATCACATCTACTTCCCCTTGTTTCATTGAACAATATTGCAATCTAATTTCTCGTTACACAAGATCAATCCAAAGATTTGCAAAATTTGGCAAAGTCTATTGAGCACAAACACCCTAAACAATAGGCATCTAAGAAGGATGGTTGGATGGGTGGGTTTAGATAAATAGTAAGTTAACCAATGGGAGATGAGTTTGTAAATCTAGTCAAAACTGAATGGAAGCATTATGATGGCAGTGCAAAAGGATCAACAAGCATTCAATTTGCCTTTAATCTAAAGGAGATCAATAAAAAGGCCACACCATCATGGGCCTTTGCTAAGAGAGTCAAGGATGAAAATTATTTTACAGAAATATATGGTAGTATTTCAAACTTACTCAAAGAGGATCTATCTTGATGCATTAATGATGAGGAAAGAGAAAAATGAGAATCGTTGAAATAATAGAGGAGGAAACATCTCACCTGACATAAGGAAGGTGAGGAGGAAACTGTGGGTAGAAAAAAGAACCAACATGGAGACTTAAAAGTAGATTTGTATGGATGGCCCACGGTCTAGATGAGAATACGAAATTCTTCCATAATTATGTCAACAATAGGAGAAATATTAATACCATATAGGATATGGCGAAAGAAGATAGCTCAAAAGCTCAATTTTTTCAAGAAATTGCAAAGCTAGGAGCAACCCATTTTGAAGGAATTTACAAAGCACGTGACATAATAAACATAGTTGAGGTTGTAAAGAAGACTTTATTTTTTCCTAGCTTCATTATAAATGAAGACAATAAGAGGTTTTTGATGATGGGTTTTTTCTTGATATGGACATAATTGTGTAGGTTTTTCTGGAAGCATCATATGGCTATGTTTCAGTGGAAATTGGCCCTTGATGGTGATAGTGTGATATTTTTGTTTTAGTTCCAACACATATAGTTGTATTCATTTCCTCTCTATTGGAATTAATTTCTGATATTATTTTGATATATGTATATCAATTAACATTTTATTTTTTGACGATTTCTAGAGTAGTTTTTCAGCTAGAATTTTGGATTTATGACCATAGACAGTGTAAACGCCATGAGTATAATGGATTATTTCTTAGCACCCTACTATATCAGCTACAATTTTTTATGGGTTCATTTTTAACATGTTATCTATTTACATTTGTCCTAAATTTCTTTATATTGCTACAACACTTGATGAGCCTCATTATTGCAACAAGAATGTTGCAAACCCTAAGGCTACCAACTTAAATTATCAACCTAGGGTTCGTACAAACTTAAGAGGTTTCGGCATTGTATGTACAGCATGCAATGTCTCCTTAGTTCGTTGATATAATGAAATGAAGTGAATGTCATGAAATCAAACACTAACCTAATTGCAGAAATGGAAACATTAATCTACTTGCAGAATGTAAATTAATAGTCTAATTGCAGGATGTGGAATGTTGTTTTGAAAAAAGAAAATTTATCTTTTCAACAATAATGCATGTAACTAAAACCTTAAGGAAGCATGAATTCAAGAATCAAGTCTATTTTACTTTGCATTGATGAATCTCCCCTTTTATCATTGTGTTCAAGGAAAATTAGCTTTAGTAATAGAATCCATGTACATTTCATAAGAAAACGTTCATTGTTATTCAAATGTGGAAATATGTCTTCTAATTCTAATTGCATATTTTTACTTTCAGTGAAGGAAAGGTGGGTATAGAGTGGTCTTTTGTCTTCCTAAGTCATGAACTCAGAGCCTAGGGGTCATTATTCAAGCCTAAGAGAAAAAAACTAATCTTTTGGAGCAGATTTGGTCAAGTTTACGTGTGCTACAAGAGGTGCTACAAGAGGGATATAACTCGTCGAATGCCCAAGTAAATAAAATGAAAATTGGATGAGAAAAAAAAATTATTAAGTAGGATGTCTTAAAATCCACTCCATGTGGAATCACTCCAAAATACCCATGTTAACACATGCTAAAAAATAATAGGAAGTTACTACTCTAAAAACTGGAAATTTAAGAACTAGTGAGCTAGTTAACCTACCAAATGCCTAACCTAATCAAGTGAAAATTCTATCGGGTAAATATTTTTTATTAATTTTATTTATTTATTTTTAATGACCCAATATAGGTGGAATCAAACAAAATTAAGTTCATTAACACGTTCTAAAAAATAGAATAAAATTACTACTATTTTGCTACAAGGGATTTCTAGATTTGTGAACTAGTAGACATTCCAAGTAGCTCAATGATGAATATGACTTTCCAAAGTTGTTATAAGGATTCGTAATACTTTTGACTCTATAAATAACCTGAAAAACAAATCACTTCAATCATTTAAGCAATGTAACCTACAACAAAATAAGCATGAATAGTAAATGCATAAATAAGAGATGCAAGTGCAAAAGACATTGAATGGAAATAGAAAAATTGTATGAGGGCTCTGAGGCTCCTAGGATGGCCAAGCCCAAGGAAACTCAGATTCCTATGAAGGAAACCAAAATTTAGAAGTTAAAAATGGCACCAAGCGTCATTATTTGAACCAATCCAAGTACATCCCTGTCATAAATGAAAATGGAGTTGCTAAATAACAAGTTTTCCTGAAAAGAAGACAAAGAAAAACATGCCCCTAGAGGAAAATTCGAATTGGTACTTATACAAATTGATGGGGAAGAATTCTACTTGAAAGGAGGAATTTTTCCCCTCCAAAACCCCTCAAATAGTGGATCTGTTTCCCAACTCTAGGAATCTGCATTAAATGACAGGGAACTCATTCCTAGATTTCTCAATCAATGGAGCTCCAAAATTTGTCAATAATTTCATGATATTCAGTTCATTTATTATATAATCTTGGTAAATCTTGTAGTAGGTAGCAATTCCCTATATTATCTCATTCAGAATTTACTCCATATTCTCTCAATATTCTGCAAAAATAAATAATATTAGGCACATAATATGCAATTATCTCTAAACCTTCCTAAGAACATATTAAAGATAAAAAAACATTATTAAGTGTATAAGGAGAGATTTAATATAGCCTTTATGTGCCTAGGAAAGGTTAGATGGCCCTAAATTTTTGTTTAATTTGGAGGCCCATCATACCCCTTACTGAAACTGTTGATCATCCTCGAAGCAACCTATCCATCTTCTTCCCTTGTTGTTCTTCATACAATTCTCTTCATTAGCTCATTGGAATATGATTTGGATGGTTTCTAGCTTTGGATGGCTTCCATGGGTATACTTTCCATAGTGGCAAGTTGTAACTATTTTTCTTGTAGTTTCTCTTTTAGACTTATGTTTTATGTTTGTAGTTGCCCCCTCATGATTGACACTCTCAACCTTAAGTTGTTTAATTCCTTGCTCATTTAATTTCCTTTTTCCTCCATGAGGCCCACATATTCTACCTTTTTGGATTTTTCAATTTGCATTCATCTATGTGTTCTTCCTCTTTCCTTCTCCAACTCAAAAAAGAGTGATATAGAAAATTTCTCAGGTATAATCCTACCTCCCTCAACAAATTTGTAGTAGGATTCTAGATTGGGTTGTGGATCAAGCTTCTGGAGTTCTTGGAGACCTTTTTCCTCTTATTTTCGTGTGGCTGCCTCTTCCTGTAGCATCTCATGTTGCTCCTGTAGTAGCTCCTATTTCTCCTATAGTAGCCCCTATTTTCTCCTATAGCTCTTATGTTTCCTCTTGTAATAGGACATTTTATGTCTTGAGCCTCTTAATTGTGACTGCTCTAGTGGTGGGCCACCCTATGGGTGAAATTTTCCCTCCTATAGCACTCTACTAACTTCCTCTAGAAAAATTGTTCTTCATTTAGTAGTGATGTTCCTTCCTATAGCACACAACCTGAATCCTATAGAAACTAATATTTGCATGCTAAGAGGTGGTGGGTCCACCTTTTATTTCTTTTATTTTTATTTTTTATTGACTTTTTCATTATTTTTTCCTTTTTTCAAAATTTTCTCTATTTTTCAATTGCATGCAAAATAAAATCAAAGTGCTTTGAGTTAACTAAGTTGGCCCTCACCTACCCCTTCACACTCCTTTTCCTTCATCATGACCAAATGATTACATCCCACTTTCTCAAGTCCTCTTCACTTATGTCTTGTGTTATGAAACCATCTCATAAAAAAATAGAAAAAGATAGATAAACAACTTCAAAATCAACCTCTTTGAGGGGGAAACCTCCTTTACATTACACAAATGAAAAAATTTTGCATGGTACAAATGACAAGACCTCCTTTCTATACATAGGAGTCTAAGGGGTCCCAATACAATCAGAGCCTACATAACAATAATATTGTAGGGGCACAACAATAACAATAGTGGGCTTCTATTGGGCATAATAATAACAACATGGGGACTATATGGGCACAATAATACAATAATGGGGTTGCACTAATAACAATAAAGAGTTACAATAGTAGTATAGGGACCTAACATGCCCCTCTCCTTCAAAAAGTGTTGTCCTCAACACTTGAGTATTTCTGGATGCTTCTATACAAAATTATCATCCTCCCAAGGGGAATCTTCAACAGTAATTTCTTCTAGTTGATGAGATACCCTGAAATTGATTGATTTTGTAGCTGTCAAATTCTTGTTTTTGTGACTGCTTCAGGTTCCAATATGATTCTTCCTTCCTCCTCAAGTTCTGGAAATATTGTTTGAACTGGGATCTTCTTACCTATAACCTCCTTTAAGCATGAAAAATGGAAAACTGGGTGCACTCGAGAAGATGCAAGAAGCTCCAATTTGTATGCCATAGTGCCAATATTTTGCAACACCTTGTATAGACCATAATAATTTGGTGATAATTTATTATCCTTCTTAGCTTTCTTGAGGGACATTTTTTAGCACCATTGTAGTCGTAGAAATACCCAATCACCTAAATCAAAACTTATTTCGCTATGATTTTGATCTGTCTGTTGTTTAATTGTATTCTACACCAAAGTGAGGTTATCCTTTAAGAGTTTGAGAACTTGTTGTTGATGCTCGATGTGATCTTCTATTGCCTGACCCTTAGAATTTTCTTTTAAAGATGATGTGATGGGCAGTGGATGATAAGATGAGCTATGAGCTAACTGAGTACCCAAATATTCCACCTCTTGTACTCTAAAGAAAAATTTGGAGTATTTTGCATATAATTGTTTCTCCTCCAATAGTTTGAGCACCCTGTCAACATGTTGAACATGATCCTTCCAAGACTTGTTGTAGATTAGTATATCATCAAAAAAATACTAACACAAATTTTCTAATGAAGGGTTTGAAAATGGAATTCATCAAACCTTGAAATGTAGAAGGTGCATTGGTAAGGTCAAAAGGCATGATCAAAAATTCATAATGACCCTCATGAGTTCTAAATGTTGCTTTTGGAATGTCTTCGGTCTTCATTCTGATTTGATAATATCCTGAACGAAGATCCAACCTATTGAAGTAAATTGCTCCATGTAATTCATTCAATAATTCATCAATGATAGGAATTGGAAATTTATCTTTAATAGTAAGCTTTTTGAGCTCCCTATAATCCAGACACATGTGCCATGATCCATCCTTATTGTGTACCAATACCACTAGAGCAGAGAAAGAACTTTGACTAGGTTGAATTATTCCAGCCTGTACCATTTCTGCAACCATACATTCAATTTCACTCTTTTGGGCATATGGATATCTGTAAGCCCTGATGTTTGGAGGAACACTTCTTGGAATCAAATGAATAGCATGATCATAATCATGAATAGGTGGGAGGCCTTTGAGAGTCTCATATATCTTAGAATGATTGTCCAAAACATTTTGGAGATCTGTTGAAATAGATGATTTCGATGTGGGAACCTCTAGTGAACATATTTGTGCAATTACGCCCCGTTGTTCTTTCTTTAGAAGCTTTGTCTTGTTGTTAGAGCTAATTATCTTTCCCAATTTCCCTTTGATACCCCTTAATTCAAGTCCCTTTCCTTCCCAAAAAAAATTCAAGAAAAGTTCTTGAAAATCAAAAGCTATCATACCCAAAGACTGTGGCCATTGGACTCCTAGTTCAACATCTGCACCAACCATTGGAATGGAAATCATTGGACTATTCAAGACATATTCTCCCATGGATAGCTTGATATTATGGCACTTTCTAGAGAAATTTCTGGTTCCTCCATTTGCAACCATTTCTTGACACTCTGGTGCTGGATATAGGAAGCAATTCAATTCCTTGGCTAGTTTGCAATAAATAAAATTATGGGTACTACCCGAATCAATCAACAATATTACCTTTTTATTCTTGATATGCCCTACTATATTGAGAGTTCAAGGATTGGTAATTCCTGTCAATGCATTACAAGATATGGTCAAATTCATTTCTTCTCTGGGATTGGTTCCCGGTGTATATCCTCTTCTTTTTTGACATTTCTTGTTCCTTTTCTTGCTTCTCTTCCCCATCTATGTAAATTAATTTCTTCTCAGCACACTTATGACCTTTAGTGTATTTTATATCAAAATTGTAACAAAGCCCTTTTCTAATTTTTCTTCCAATTTCTATGGTGTCAACCTTGTAGGTGGTGAAAGGATAGGAGAAACAACACTTCCATCTTTGTAGTTGTGAGTGGTAAGCTTCCTTATTGCCATAATTTTGCTTTCCATTTTTCTTGCCAACCTAAATGCATTCTCCAATGAATCAAGTTCCCAAAGGCGAACCTCATGTTGGATGTTATCCTTTAAATTCCCTATGAACACATCAATCCTATGCTCCTCTGTAATATATTTTACCCTTATATTTATTTTTTGAAAGTTCTCAATATGCGCCATCATTGAATCCTTTTGTTCGATATTTATGAAAATTGACTAGGTGACAAGTGGTTTACGAGAACAAATCCCTTTATACTATAAAAATTGATATGTTTATAAATATAAAGATGTAATACGTACCTTTTGTAACAGTTGCACATCATGTAGATCAAAATATTTCTCCATCTGTAGTATCCATGTTATGGGATCCTTGACATAAAACTTCCTCATATCAATCTTTGGAATATGGTGGGTCTTCTATCCATTGTTATATTCTATGAAATCATGATTAACATTTATTTTTTTCTCATCATGAGTTTCCTCTACTACCTTTTCATCATTAGGAGGCATTTCTTGTAGCAGTTTTGTCCCACCTTCCTTCAAACCTTCCATGTATTTCTTAAAATATTCCATGCCTTTTTTCAAATCTGCTTCCATGGCACATATAAAACTATTTATCTTAGCTTCGATCGCATTCTTCAAATCATCCATCCAATTTTGCGTACTATGGGTTTCTATTTTCTTGATTCGAGTCATTCTGTTTCTTGCTTTTATCAGCTTCATCTTGAATCTCTTGTATCTCTAAAATTTCGGATCTCCAAGGTTTGAAATTGTGCCTACAAGAGCACTCTTTGTCCTCTTTCCAATACCACCAGTCTGATCGAAATTGAATTCTCCATGAAAGTTTTATGCACAATATCCCAAGATGACCTGATTATATTCTTTTTTAGTAGAGAGAACTTGTACAAAGTACCACGTGTCATTTTTTTTACCTTCAGACCTGAAAACAATATACAAAAATGTACATTTCATCTTCTTTCTATAACTTCTTATGAAATTTCACTCTGATGCTCAGAGAGAAAGTTACGACGATTTTCCCAATGTCACATGTTTGAGATGTAATTTGGGAGCCCCCAAAAACCCTAAATTTCTTGGACCATATTCCCAAAAATATAGCGAAACAAGATCTAAAGTTTGGGCCCACAGTTCACCACGATTTTGGTTGAAATGGGTTTTAATTGCAGAGTCTGACCCTTCATAGAAAAAACATTATAGCAAAAATTCCACGATGACCTGTTTGAGATGAAATTTTGGAGCTTGCAAAAACCCTAACTTCCTCGGATCATATCTTTGAAAATATAGCGGGACAAGATCTAAAATTTGGACCCACGGTTGAAAATAATTTTGGCTCAAATGGGTTTTTTTTTAACTTTGGAAACTTCATAAAGAAAAATTTATAGCGAAAATGCCACAATGACTTGTTTGGAGCAGCAAAACCCTAGAATCCAAAGCTTTGATACCAAGTGTTATGAAACCAGCTCACAAAAAGATAGAAAAGATAGATAAACGACTTCGAAATCAACCTCTTCGAGGGGGAAACCTCCTTTACATTAGACAAATGAACAATTCTTACATGATACAAATGACAAGATCTCCTTTCTATATATAGGAGTCTAAGAGGTCCCAATACAATCAGAGCCTACATAACAATAATATTGTAGGGGCACAACAATAACAATAGTTGGCTTCTATGGGGCATAATAATAACATCGGGACTATATGGGCACAATAATATAATAAAGGGGTTGCACTAATAACAATAAAGGGTTACACTAGTAGTATAAAGACCTAACATCTTCCCCTCTCCCCCATGTGCGGATGTCTTGGTGGAATAGTGAAGTTAACTACTAGATAAGGTCGAAGTTTTTCTACTACTAAGTTTGGCTATAAAAAACATTTTCCTTCATACACTTACAACATTTTTTTGAGCTAAAATAAGTCAGTAGGAGAGGTCTTCAGGATTGCATACCTGGGCCTTACCCTTGATGTAGTTTTGCAAATGATCTTGAGGTTGTTGATATGACTGTTAAAGTTGTCTTTGGTGGTTCTAAAGCTGCTAGTGATGATCCTTTGATGGTTGCATGTTGCTTATGAACAAGGGTAATGGCTGATCTATTTTCTTCTTGAGGTGTCATCTTCTTATGCTCGTTGCTCCATGCATTGGCTTTGCTCTAAAATTTTTTCTCTCAAATTGTGTTTGACTAGTCGAATTTTTCACTGTAGGTCTTGTTGATGGTGGATCAAGATGTTGTCGTTGAAGATTACTAGTGACCTTGTAGTAGCCCTGCAGAAGTTTTGTGGCTACCTAAGATCAAGGATATGATCCCTCAATGCTTCATGTTGGTCAATTCTTCATTTTCGGTGCTTCCAAGTGCTTTTGATTATGGTTCTGGAGGGCTTGTGCAAACTGCTACAGGACTAGATTCTTTCATGTATAAGCCACATATACCTCCCAATCATTGCAATAATATTCACAAAATGCATCCAAAAACTCTGATAATTTATGTTAAACTCGTGAAAAAGGATTAGAAACTTTAGTTGTGGTGAAAATTGTGGAAGAAGGGATGAAAATGTGTTATTTTCATGGACAAAAGATGAAAATGGGAGTGGAGAAGGGATAAAGTGCTATGGAAAATGAATGATGAGGCTATGGTGGATACCTCCTCTTTTTCCTAGATGAAAAACAAAATATCTCTAACCTTTTTCCATGCCAATCACGCTCCTATAGCAATTCTGGTCACTCTGGTAGAGATTTTGGAATGCTCCTTTAGCTGAATTGTTTCATCCATATCTCTCGAATGGTAAATTGAATTGACATGAAATTTGATGATCATATTTCCATCATCCTTATGCATCTCCCCATAAATAGCCTTTGCTAACAAATGCATGAATCTCAAGAAAAAATAAAAATGGATGTGGGTGATGGAGGCTAATTTCTCGAAAAGTGTGCACTAGAATTTGTTCAAATTCCTTGAGCATGCTACCATCATCAATATGCATCTCCCCATGAAACATATCGGCTAATGGATGCACGATTTTCAAGATATGGTAAAAACCATTTATTCACTATGTATTTTTGCCTCATATAGCAAAATAGAACCCTCTTGTATCATTTTAGGATGACAAGGAAAATGAATGGGAAAGGATTGGAAAAGATTGGTGGATGTTGGAAATGGATGAGGGTGATGGATTGAGATTGCCTTGGTCTTATTGGAGCATCTGAGCAAACGAGGAGAAACCCAAGTTTCACTTCCTTTTACTATATTTTTGACCGAATTTTTTCTTTTGGTGCTAACTTGTTTTTGTTGCTCACAAAGGTTGTCGAGAACCTACATTCATCAGAGAGAGATACATGGAACAAATTATTTTTTCATTTTTATTTTTCATTTTTTTCTTTTTTTTCCTAGGCCTACTAGCTACTTGTTGTAGCTGTTGCAACAACCCCTCCAAAAATTCTGAAATCCTCAAAATTTTTGGAGCCCCTGTATCGTGCAAGATTTCCTGCACCTTTGGGATCTGTTCAAAATCTCACTAGACCAGAAGAGCCTTGTAAAAACCTAATTTTCCCTGCTAAGTGAAGCTAAGTCACAAAATCTTGTTTAAGCAAGTGAGGCGCATCTTCGGAACATAACTTTGTCAAACATTTGCGACCCTTGCGACTATTGTGACCCATGTAACCCACAAGTCACTAAGTCGTAAACATCACAAGGGTTGCAAGAAATACCCGTTGTGACCATGTGACCCTTACGACCTTGCGACTAATAGGTCGCAAGGTCACATAGCTTGCATAGGTCACACTTGACACTCGTTATGACCATGCAACCCTTGCGACCTCGGGACCAATAGGTCGCATAGGTCGCAAGGTCGCACTTTAGACCCATGCGACCTTCGCACATGTGCCCAAAAGTATAAATAGGGATGTTGCTGCTATTCATTTGTAACAGCTCCTTTGGTCACATGAAAGATGAAGAGGGCTTGCGACTTGGGTGCACGCACGTTTTCTCCTAGTAGGTGACCTTTTACCTTCTCGGTAATCATGTTTTTTAACCAAGTGTCATTCCCTGCCTCCCCAACCTTCCACATTCCACCCTAGGGGGATTTTTATCCTCCTTTTCTTAGGTTTTTCACCTTAGACCAAAGAAGAAATTTCCTTGTCCATGTTCAATCTCTCTTGACCCCCTCAAGACCATTCCTCAACCCTAATAATCCATGTTTTCACCAATAAGCCAAACCATCTTGCTAGGAAGAGTTCCAGACCTCCTCAAAGCCTAAAAAATTCCTCCTTGGCCTACCCAAAAACCTAGGTCGCACGGCCCACAACTGCGATACCACTTTTCCCGTGACTATAAAGACCCCATGACCCTGCGACCTAGCAACCCGTGAATTTGTGACCTGCGACCCACATACTAAATCACTACATCACACTCTTTTCCTTGCAACCATGCGACATACCATAAATAACTCCTATCAACTTTTGAAATTGAATTCATTTAGGTAAGTTTTTGCTCAATTTTCATGTCGTCGCTCTCATCGTGGGATTGTATTTTTTACATGCCATGTGACATGGGCCTCAAGCACATCTCCATCTCCTCCTTTGAAGATGAGATGGTACCCTCAACTACTAAGGTCGATCACAGAAGCTTGGGAAGAATCTCATGGAATATCTACCAGGACAAGGAGCCACCCATCTATGGGGATACAACTTGCAACATTAATAAAACCATGAAACTCTCCTAGTATAACATCTACGAAGAGTTCATGAAGCTAGACATCCCAGAAACCCAAGAGGATTTCCTTATATACCTTAAATTCAAGAGGTAGAAGCTACACAAGATAACATCACACCCTCTTATCTTTCCATGCACAGATACTATTGACTAGATCTTGCAAAATACAGATACAAATTCATGGATGGTTAGGGACCACACTACATCACCCTTAGCTGTGATCTCCCCTAGAGATATGTCCGCCTAATACAGACTCCCAAAGATATAGGAGACTTTCAATACTAGGTGGCTCTCTGGTTTTGTAATCCCAATTAAGGATATCCTGAGGGAATGGTGGCAAGACCTGTCAAAGTTTCAGGTTAGATCAGATCAGGCGTACAGGACAGAGGGGTTATGGAAGGTATTTCAACTAATTGCTACTATGATGTGCCGCTTATATAGTAAGGAAGACTATGACATATTCTACGCCACCTTGGTTCCTCTCATGCATGTTGTCACCACCTGAGGAGCTATTTTCAATTGGGAAAAAATTATGGCATCATCTTTGAAAACAAACATAGTTGCAACCAAGAACCCATAGCCACAATAGCCTCCAGAATTTTACATGGCTTCACACCTCCTGGACGTTGTTTGTGCAAGATTCCAATTTGAGAACTGGATCTATAACTGGGATACATCAGCAACTGACACCGTGCACCACCACTACAAGGTTTTCTAGGACACTACCTACAGAGGTATGATAGATGTGATTTCAGAATCTTTTATCACCCCACTATAGTAGCTTCTATTTGGTGAGGAACCACCATGCATGTCAAAGAGGGCTATGGAGGCAGTGGTCAAGGTAGTGCATTGGTTTCCCATCCAAGAGGGAACATTTATTAGAGTTTTTGGTACCCATAAGCCCCCCCATGCCCTACCCAGGTTCGTCACGGACAAAACGCTCCTACGAGAAGTATGCAAAATGACACAGGGATTTTCAAAGGTACTAAACAAAGACAAGAAGAAACCATGGCCTGCCTTCCCTCTAACCATCGAAGCATATGTAGTGGAGAACTTCAACAAGTGGAGGTAGAGGCTAAAGCCGTAAAGGGTAGCCATTTTGTTAGTCTAAACTATCATATGTACGATCCTGAGAAAGTCGTGGGTGTGCACTGCAAGAAAGAAAAGTTCAGCTGGTCATATTCATGTAGGTTTTAACCCCATACAGAAATTACCTGCATACGAATTCTAAAACACAAAAAATAAACAATGCGAGAGCATAACACATAAAACACATATACACGGATAATTTCCCCTGGATCCCAAAACTAGGACTAGCAGCTTGATTTTTTTTATTATTTTCTTTTCAATGTTACAATACATATTTATACATGTCAAAGCATCCAATACCATTGAATGAAAACCATCGCATCCAAAACCATGGACTGAAAGCCATCGCGTCCAAAACCATGTGCAAAAAATCATGCACAAAACCATAGGTAGGTCACCCCAACCTAATATAGGGTCCAAAAACAAATTTTTCCGAGGTGCTTGTCACGCGGAATGAGTCGATCTTGCAGACAAGGCAGACCTTCCTAGAATCTAATGAAGACCTAATGACAAACACACCAACCAGACACTATCTTTCTCTAAATGTGCTTTATAAATAATGGCAAACAAATGTGTTTAAGGCCTACCTCATGTCCAACACAAGTTTGGAGATGCCTTCGCT
>APFE031326764.1:0-11210 GCA_000404065.3 Pinus taeda | reverse complement strand
ATTTATGTGTCAATGTATTTATTTTATGTTCTAGATGGTTTAGATATTGAAAAAATTGAAAAAAAAATGAAAAAAATGAATATTTTTGTTCCAAACGCTTTTTTCCCGCTTTTTCCGCTTTTTTCCCGATTTTCCGCTTTTTTCCGCTTCATTCCCCACGTCGATTTAATCCCGCTCGCGCTTTTAACAACATTGATTTAAATAGTTTCAAAGGGAATTCAAAGAATGTTAATTTTAAGTAAAGATGTTCTTCGCTTAGGATGGTTACTAACTTACTTTAATGATCCATATTAGCACATTTATCAACCTATTTCATTTCCATTAGTAATCATATAAATCATTGACAGTAACTAAAGAAAGAACATCAACAATAAATGCAAAAGACAAGCCAAGACAAGAGGACACAAGAATATGGCTCAAGCCAAGGAAAAACCCCAAGATGGAGAAAACCCTTTATCAATTCTTCTTATTATTCAAATCAAATGTTCAGTAGAGAGAGAAAGAGAAAATACATTAATTCAAAGTCAAAACTAACTTGCCAATCTTTGTCTTTAGATAAATAGATGGCCTAGTGAAAGTTGCAATTCTGAAGTAGTCAAATGATGTCTTATGAAGCTGGTGACATATGTTTTTGTTGCTCAAGGGTTTTGAGCAAAGTACTGAGCTTCAGTTAGGGTATCACAACAACCCTAATCCTTCTTCAAGACACAGTTATACTTACTGCCCTTCAACACTGCCTTTCTGCACTATTGTAGGCCTTGGAACCTTCACAGGTCACCCAATAATAGACAAATCAGCTACAACACTATATGCGGCCTTCTTAAGACATGAAAAACACCTTGGTTAAGCCTCTTCTACCTCTGTATATCCGTGGCTTATTGTAGGTCGACTGCGGCTAGGGAAAACACCCCTAGACTATAGGTCTCTTGGCTCTCACAACAGTCCTTAAACGTGCTACTATCTTGCGACCCACTGAACAGAGATAATGATCCATAAAACAAGCCACAAATACACTTAACACACCTCTGCTCCTCCGTCCTGATCTGGCCTGAAATCCGCTGCCTTAAACCATCTTGAATCAGCCGTAAGACACCTCCTTGCTGATTGTTCCAAGCCCAAACATCTGCGACCTCTCTCTGCTAGACATCCGCACCTAAGAGGGAGCCCACCTTTACCACAAACTCGTGCTAGCTACCTCCTTGCCCTAGCCTCATATCCGCTGCCCTATTTCAGATATTCGATGCTCATAGGATGTGTCTCCAAATGAGGTTGGATGACACATATTTATACAAATAGACATGACAATTTGTCCTTATGGAGGTGAAGGCGACCTTGACACTTGTGGAGGCAAATTTCAATTTCAATTTTTTAATTTTCCCACCTTGATAAGGTCATGCCTTATAAAATTTCTTTTGAAAAACTAAATATTTTTCCTTATCCAAATTTAGTGATCTTTAAGTCAATTTTGGTCCTCCCAAAAAGAGAAATTCAATGCCATAATTATCTTCTTCAAAAGACCTAATCAAAGAGGAGTTTGGCCCTAGTTGCCAATTTTAACAGTCCCTCTCAACTAGAGAGAAATCCACTTGTCAATCCATTCATTATCATGCCATCATGTTGACATTAACCAGTTATGTATCTCGTCTCATCTCCACTGAGCACTGATATAGATAATGAAAAAGAATTGATTGAGAGTGAGTCACAAGACCTTGCCACTTTCCTCTGACAAAAGTCAATTCACACAACCAAGGGTCGAATCCCAATCAGACTTCGTCCCAAGTGATCAAGTTTTTGAACATCATGCATCCTAGACATAGGGAGTACGATAGTACACGATGCGTCCATCGGTAGTGCTATGGTCCCTATCCACTTTTCCCAACTCATTGGCCAGATGAGAGGTACTTCCCATGTGCCCCAGACTGCACAGGTAGGATGATACTGGAGCAATAGCAGGGAAAGAGTAAGTCACATCCTGCTCACAACCATGCGTAGGGAAAGGAAGAACCACATCCTATAGCCACATATCACAACCATCATATGGAAAGGATAAACCACATCCTACGCAAATTCACCAAGAGTAGGGAAAGGATGAACAACATTCTAAATGCATGACAACCAACAATCATAGAAAAGAACCTACACATGGGGAAAGGATGAACCACGTCCCACCGACATGTCAACCATCGTTCATAGGGAATGAGCATCCTACATGTGGGGAAAGGATGAACCACGTCCCACTCACATGTGCACGTGTGACAACCGGCAAATGCCTATATGCATCTCACACTGGGGTGTCCGCAGGAAAAGGTGAACCACTCATCCTGCTCACATGCCATAGGAGAAGGTGAACCACTCATCCTATGCATATATCGTCAGCTATAAGCGAAGGTGAACACTCACCCTATGCTCTCATATATCATCATGGAGTATCACAGGGGAAGGGGAACCACTCACCCTGTACACAACGTACCTATAGGTGAAGGTGAACCACTCACCCTATGGTCGCACATAGCATCAAGAAGTACCCCAAGCCCCTAGGAGCTCCCAGAGCTCAATGTTCAATCGGGACCCACTTTGTAGGGTCTATCCACGACTCCCCACCTTTCCCTGATTAAAGATAAACTTGAACATATCAAGAGGCTTTGTGAGGATGTCGATAATCTGTACATCCATCCTGCAATGTTGGAGCTTGATTGCTTCCTATTATACAATATCCCAAATAAAGTGGTGCCTAGTGCCAATATGATTGGAGTGATCGTGGAACACAAGATTCTCTGAAAAGTAAATCCCACTCTGCAATATACAACGGTTGTTTCTTGCATGTGCTCAAATAACTCACTGAAGAGCTTCAACAACCAACTGGCTTCATAATAAGCCATGCATTCAGCTTCAATAGTGCTCCCAGAACAACAGAATCAAGAAATATAGCACTAGATGTACTCCTTTTACTCATCACACTGCCAATGAAGCCAGTGTCAGAATATGCATGGAATCTTATATTTCGGCAGTGAATTTTTTACCATAAATAGTAGCATCACAGTGATATCTCAACAAGCAGTTATCCAATATATAAGGTACATCCATAGCTTGACTTAGAGGCATGTGATAGGTGTTTATCAAGAAAACCAGGGATCAGCAGCTTCTCCATCTCATCAAACTTTTAAGTGCAAGGAATAGTGTATCAAGGATTTCCATCTTGGCTCCAAAAGTCTTATATTGATATCAACCGACATCATTAATAGTTGCATTTTCAATCATTGCTCCCTCTAAATATTGGGAAAATGACCTTACCCAAATCATTAAGGAGTTAACTTCATTCATACCATCATCAAGGAGTCCAAAACATCAAAGAGTTCATCATCCATGAGTCCACATCATCATTATCCACGAGTTCACATCATCATCATTCACGAGTCCACATCATCATTATCCACAAGTTCATATCAACATTAAGATATTATGTTAGCATCAGGAGATCCACGTCATTTATATAATCAAGAAATCCAAGGAATAGAGTATATAGAACAACCATATCATCTAATTCATCGTTATCCAAATTATCATCATCAAAGAGTAAGTATCAAGGAGTTCAGATCACCATTAAAGAATCCAATCACATTATTCATGACATCAATCATAGTCATCAAGCAGTACTTATCAACAAGGAGTACGTATCATTTATCATTTTATGGGCTCATATCATCACTATCATCGTTAAGGACTTTACATCATCATCAAGAAACATTAGTGATGATAAAAGGCAATAAAAGAGATGTACAGAATTTATCCTTTGAAATCTGGACAGCTTCCTCTTAGTCTTCGCATTCATGCATCCAACCTAAGAGATGATTATAGAAATACTAGCACCTCTATGACTAGCCTATTCTTCCAACACATGAGTATCATGTCTGCCATGCCAAGCGAATAATAAGTCTACCATTGTGAAAGATGAGGTCTCTCATCATATGAACATTTTGTCTACCATATGATTAATATAATATGTCATATCCATATGAGGATATTGTCTGTCGTTAATATAATGTGCCATATCCATATGAGGAACCTGACTGTCATATAATATGTCATATCCATATGAGGATTCTGTCTCCCATTAATATAATGTGCCATATCTATATGAGGACCCTGTCTGCCATGTAATATGTCATATCCATATGAGGATCATGTCTGCCATTAATATACTGTGCCATATCCATATGAGGATCATGTCTGCCATGTCACACATATCATAAAGATGATTGCCATATCATACATACTATCTGCCATGACATACATATCTAGGGTGTCTGCCATGTCATATATACTACAGCCATGTCTTTGTCATTGTTAATGGCATACATACTATAAATGTGTACACAAACTCTCATCATTACTTAGCAATAGTTATATAAATCAACCATACAATAGCAACTTTGGATAATGCTACAACATACTCATATACATACTCCAGCATACTTCACATCATATATTGCCGTACCTTAGGAGATGGCTTGGATTAAATGCATACCACTTGCTGTTGATTTCTAGTAGCATCGGATGTGCTCTAAGTCTCAAATTTTACAAGGAGGCTTAGGCACTTTATTCCAAACGACCCAGAAAGCATGTTAGGAAATTCCACCCAAAAATAGTTTTATTAAAATAATTAATTATTTTTAATGGGACCCTAAGTCTAAACTTAGGAAAATAAAATAATTAAAGGGTATTAATATAAACTGCGGGTGTAACTTCTAGAAGAAGACAAGGATCAAGTAGAAATGATCTTAGCCATTGATTCTTAGACATTGATTAGCTTCTAATCTAGGTTGTTGAATGTCAACGAGGAGATTATTTAAGGAGGCTTGAGGGTCACTTAGAAAGACACACAGAGTGAGTTCAAAAGTTCAATTTTCTGAAGCAGAGCAGCTGCTGGGACTCGGGAGAATATCGAAAGTGAGCTTGTGCAGAGAGGGGCAGAGGAAGTTTGGCTGGAGGATCCTCTCCGGAGCCAAGAATAAACAGTAGAGAGGCAGAGAGACACACATAGGAGTCAGCACAGAGGGCAAAGAGGGTGACGCAGAGCCAGGAAGGGCTCATGCAAAGCAACGCAGCAACTTCTAGCACAGAGGTCCGAATTCGCTGAAGGAGCTGGTGTTTCTGAGCCGAGAGGGCTAGAAAAGGCTTCTGAAGGCAGATCAATTCTTCGTTGAGTTGACGCGGTGACTTAGAGGCTAACGCAAGGCCCACGCAGGGGCAGTGCAAAAATAGTCGGGGAACTCACAGTTCAGTTGCTGGATCAGCCGAGACTTGTAGCGTAGAGTAAGGTAATCTCACCAGTTTCTTTTGCCAAGTGATTTTCTCTGTAACTAGATTGTCGGGAGGGCACCCAGAGATTGTATTCAGAAATACTTCAGCTTAATAATAAAACCCTCAAATTTGTTGCACCTGATTTCCCGCATTGGGTTTTTCCGGGGACATTTGTCCAAAAAATACTGTCACTTGTGTTGTATCTTTCTCTATTGTTCAATTTCTTATTTCGGCATATTATTTAAATGGTGTAGGTTGTAGTGTGTTAGCTTCGATATTCCCTGTAGGAAGTAGTATATAATTTGTTTCAATAATTAACAAATAGGAGAAGTTTAATCAGTTGTTGCAGTAGGGATTCCGGTTTACAGAATTTTCACACTTGCATCACATACATATTATGTTGTACATGCTATATACCCTAAGCAATTTGAGCATTTCATATAACAAAACTTTGACACTGAATCACATAAACTAGGTAACGTGTGGATCCAGCAATTGTAGCATTTGTCACCTTAGAACAACTTGGATCTCACAACAGCGTACTCACTGTAACATCTGGCAACATGAAGTATACCTTTTAATAGTATTTTAATAGTATCTTAGCGGCTATGAACTTTGTTCTTCGAGATAAAGATAGGAGACTTGAGTCATTACAAAGTTGTCCCCTCCTATCATGGTTATTTTGCCTTGACACATCACTCAAAAACTCATATTACTATCACGTCAAGCCAAGGAAGAGGCTTGTATTATTGTTAAGTCAGAAGATGATATCAAAAGTGTTGAGCATATTACGAATCCGAGATGACTATTCAATCAATACAGTCATTCGATATATCTAACAGTGCCAAGACTAACTATGACCAATCATAATACAGTTTTGTTGTTGAAGTAATGTCCATATATAACATAGTGATGTAATTCATATCAATAAAAAAGAGTTGGATAGTTCTTGCGAGTTAATAGACCTATAGTTGTGCAAATGTGAGACAGACATAAAGGAGGGATTATCTCTGACACAGAGATGCAAAGTGATATTTATAGAGTGAGTTACAATCTTATACAGTGTGCAAGGTCCCTTCTAAGGTATACGAGTCATAGACCTGAAACAGATGCGAGCTATAGTCCATTAGCAGGTAAGTAATGGTCAATTGAATGGACTTGGATCACTTATCATATCATAACACTCCCTTTGATAAGATACTCAACCTTAAATGGCAATTTGACTATCTTCTTCGACTTCTAGCACGGGGATCATGTGTACTTGATCCTTACTCATTTGACTGTAATTTAGTCACTGATTAGGGCTTCCCAAAAGGTTTCTCCCTCTGCTTCCATTTGAAGATTTCGAGACCCTTTTCTTCTATCAAGATAGACACAACAAATGTGCTCTCATAGTCCATTTCACGTTGTCTTATTTCGCAGAGGGAGGAAATTTGTCAATAAACTTCTCATTGTGATTAATTTTTCTTCTACTCTTGCTTGGGCACCTCTCCTGAGCTCTGATACCATGTTAATTTTAAGTAAACGTGTTATTTGCTTAGGATGGTTACTTCAACGATCCATATTAGCCCATTTATCAATCTATTTCACTTCCATTAGTAATCACATAAATCATTGACAGTAACTAAAAAAAGAACATCAAGAATAAATGCAAAAGACAAACCAAGACAAGAGGACACAAGAATATGGCTCAAGCCAGGGAAAATCCCAAAGATGGGGAAAACCCTTGATCAATTCTTCTTATTATTCAAATCCAATATTCAGGCTTCAGCAGAGAGAGAGAGAGAGAGAGAGAGAGAGAGAAAATACGTTAATTCAAAGTCAAAATTGACTTGCCAAACTCTGTCTTTAGATAAATAAATGGCCTAATTAGAGTTGCAATTCTGAAGTAGTCAAATGATGTCTTATGAAGTTGATGACATACGTTATTGCTGCTCAAGGGTTTTGAGCAAAGTACTAAGCTTCAGTTAGGGTATCACGACGACCCTAATCCTTCTTCAAGACACAGTTATACTTATTGCCCTTCAACACTGCCTTCCTGCACTATTGTAGGCCTTGGAACCTGTTGACCATTGTAGTGGCACCTGATGATTATATGAAGACTCCACGCCGAAGGATGATCCAGAGGACAGTTGTACCATCATATATCATCAGTCAACAGAGTTTTTTAACTCTACTTCATTCTTCTCATCATCTTTGTTGTACCCAAATTCTACACCATGCAGGGAATTGTAATAAGTGATACTAGTAGTGATGAGTCTGTAACATGCCTAAAATGTTGAGACTCGATCAACAAACGAGTACACCTTGGAGTTTTTTTTTTATCTGGTTAATTATCCCTTCTTTTTCAAAAGCGGATAATTTTCAGGGTTTTTTCATTTACTTTTTACCCCAAAGCCGGGGGGTGATTGATTGAAGGTTGAGCCTCTAACACATCTTAGTGTCTAGAGTCAAGGTATATTACCATACTAGATCACACAAAAAAATTCGTGGAATTCGGCTAGGTCTAAGTAGGATTTTTAATAATTAAAAATTTCCCGCAAAACGGGTTTTTTAATTAATTTCTATGTAATGATATAAAAAAGTGGCCTTAGGAAATGTTTGAGGCATATTACTACTTGAAATTCATCCTCAGAAGCCCAGCATTATCCTAGGACCCACTTTGAGGGTCAAAAAATGACTTATAGTCCCTCAAAAGTTGATTTTCCTAATATCAGTGGCAAAAATAAGAAAAAAATCAATAAATTCAATAATTGGAAAAATTTATAATTTTTTCCAAAGTCAAAATAAGTTACAAATTGCATGGAAAGTAAGTGGCAGTTTAAATGATGATTGGGCATCCTAAGGCCCACCAATCCAAGTGGCAAGTGAGCCAACTCAACAAGAAGCAAGGTGGGCCCACAAATTTTCAAGCCGTGGGGGTGGAAACACATGAAATTTATATCAAGTTGATTTAATTTAAAGTGCAAGCCATATTATAAGGTTGAAAGTATAAAGTAAAATGAGTAGGAAATGGACCCACCTCAGCTCTCCATAGTGTACGCATAGTTCTAGAGATTTACACACATGTTAAAATGAAATATCCACGTTGGCCCAGTCAATGCAGCATCTACAGCAGCATATTGGAAATCAATTTTACATGGAAGATAGTTTACAGCTCCTACTCATACTCAACTAGAGAAACCTCCACACAAAGGGCTCCATGCAGCAAAGATGTTTTTTAGATACACACAGCGCTAGCTGGCAGCTTCCACGCAGTCTACTTCAGCTTGTACGCAGAACTAATTGATAGCCCACACGTGGATCATGTACAGAAATTGTTAGCAGCCTGTTATACTCATTTTTCAGGGGTGTCAACAACATTTTGAAACTCAATTTTACGTGGGAATTGGGAGGCAGTCTTATGTGGGAGTGTGCTCCCTTTTCACCCATCAGATTTCATACTTGGCAGCCCATCAAATGAGCACATGAAGAAAAGAATTACACTAGCCCAATCAAACTGTAAATGCAACAGCTTAACTCCATCTCCACGCAGCAGTTCCTACAGCTAATACGCAACACATTTTGGCATATTGTGGGCAGGATTTTATGGATTAGATGTTAGTTATTACTGCAGTTCTGATTGGAGTTTGTCTCCCACTTAAACTCATGCATTGGTGCTCCTTCTCTACTTCCAGCCAATCAAAAGTTATACAACAGCAATCAAGGAATGCACACAGCAGATTTGAAAATGTTCGATCGGCAGTTTGTTGGTGCGATTGGAGAGGTGTCATTGCCTTGGATTTTAATGGAGATTTGATGATAGTTTCTCCCTACCACTCCTACACTCAAATCACTTGGCAACCAGGGATATTTATGTTGAGTTATGAAGATGACGCCTACAGAAATTCACAACAGTCAGAAAACATGTGCTAACAGTCACCTACAGCGATTTGATTTCACACATGAAGATATGCACATCAGTCATAACAGCGACTTGTACAAATTCATTTTTATCATTGGGATTATCTCCATTCCACACTTGTCACTTGCACTCACATTGGGATTGGCTCCCATAATTCTCTTTAAATGAGTTTTGGCTCTCATATTTGTATTATGTAATAAGCTATTGGGCTTGAGGAAACTCTGTCATTTTGTACTTGCATACTTTCTTAATACAATCAAGACTTTGGGGCTATCTGACTGGTGTTCTCTTGGCGTTATGAAGTAATGTCCTTTCATGCTACAACTATTGTGTTTAATTTCTTTCGCATATTGAATTAATATCAGTTTATACTTGTCATCTTACTTGGAATGATGTGTGCAAATTATCTTGAACATATCATTGATTTAGAGTAATACTATAGGGATAAGCTTGCCAATTCATTTTAGGAGAAATCTTTGGTTTATCTTATTAATTATATTGCTCTAATCTTGTGCAAACTAATACGTGTTCAAGTGTGTAGAATAGATATTTTATATTGTGTGCAACAATCCATCTGGAAATGGGAGAAATTTCAGTTAGATCAACTCACTTCTAAAGTCACAGCGATCTAAGACTCAACCATTTTTTCGCTTCAAGTTTTCCATCCAACGAAGAGCAAAAGAGAGTTTTCTTACTCTATAGCTACTTGATCATCCGTTTAAAATTCAAAATACGTCTTTGATTCTAGTTCTTCCAAAGTTATATCTCCTATTCAAAAGTCATCTCTAAAGCTTGGCAAGTATGGGGGTTCACTCTCATTACTTGAGCCAGTACTTTGTAAATTAAATTCTAAGTTTAGTTTTGGTTTCTTTTTCCTAATTTCACACTAACAATTGGTAATTTTTTTTTGTGTGTTTTGAAGCCCATAGGCTTGAGCATTGGGCAGCAAGGAGCTAGAGGAGAAGCTTTGGAAAACTACTCACTCGTGTGTATGCAGGACCACCTCACGCTATCCAAAGACTGATTTCTAGGGAAGCCATAAACACTTGGAAGAGAGTTGCAAACTCATCTAGACCGTGGACCTTTTGAGCCTTGTGAATCCATTTTTGAAAGTTTTTCCATCTTCAAGTTTGTTATTATATTTTTGGGGAGAGAGTCTAGCTTTGTTAGAGTCCCATCTTTGTAAAGGTCTCTCTCATATTGTGCGCTGCCCTCTTAGAAGCATTTCTACCCATTTTAAGAGCTAATAAAAGATTAAAAAAAAATTGTTGGAGGGAGCTTGGGATTTTTCCCATGGGACCCCCCTTCCTCATTTAGAGGAGGGATTCTTGTGGGTGGCCTAATCTTGCTTTTAGTTTTTCTTAGCTTTCTAGCTTTTAAATTTCATATTGTGCATGCTTAAAATCAACACATTTCAGTCCACATGCAAATTTTTACTAATCTTGTATTTCAATTCCCACATGCATACGCTCTCAAGTATTGCAAACTATTTCTCTTTGAAGCAATAGTGTAATTTGGAGAATTAACACAATTTATACTTCATCTAGGCATTTTAGTATAGGAAGGCCCCAACCCTCACTAGAACTTACCTCCAACTTAAGATGGTTGAATAGACGTTTAGGGACTCTCTACCTCTATTGACTCCTCGTTGTGAGATCAAAATATTGGGGTGAAGATGAGGTCTGTTGACTACTGGAGTAGCACCTGATGATTTGGTGAAGACTCCATGCCCAAGGATGATCCAGAGGACACTTGTACCATCAGATGTCATCAGTCAACAGAGTTTTTTAACTCTCCTTCTATCTTCTCATCATCTTTCTTCTTTGTACCTAGATTCCACACCCTGCGGGGAATTGTAATAAGTGATGCTAGTATGATGTTTTCTTGAATTTGTAACAGGCCTAGGATGTGGGACTCGATCAGCAAACGAGTACACCTTGGAGTGTTTTTTTTATCCGGTTAATTATCCCTTATTTTTCAGAGGCGGATAATTCTCTGGATTTTT
>APFE031326758.1:18511-61833 GCA_000404065.3 Pinus taeda | reverse complement strand
CTATCCCATTTCAAGCTCATAGGAGATGATAAGTGTGGGAATCTTCTAGATGGATCCAGAAGATAAGAATATTCCCAGAACCCTATGTGAATTTCGCTCAATCTCACCCAACATAGGTCAAAGTGGGCCTAGGTGCTTTGCAGAGCACCCTGACATGGGCCTACCTACACTGAAGCACACTTACCCCTGTCCAGTGTTGTGCTGGTCCCTTAAAGAGGCAATTCTGAAGGGTTTCAAGCCAAATAACTCTCAGGGAAGGAGGCATTCAAAATGGTGACTTTTCTAGGGCATGCAGCAATTGAATTAGGGTTTGAGGAACCCTAATGGTACTGATCTGAATGATGGGAGTGATGTGCCCAAATGGATCTATAACAAAGAGTAATTCTATAAATATAATCATCAACACAAATTCATTCATGTACGCGAAGTTGTAGGTAGGTAGAAGACATAAGTAAGTACATGTACGCAATAATGTGAATAACCCTCTAGTTGTGAAAACCTGGTTCTGCAGCCTCCCATAACGGCTTCGGGTGAGACTTCGATTTGATTGCAAGTAATTGTTGAAAGGGATATTGGTTGAGGGTTTTGTTGGTATGCAATACACTATTAACCTGGGTCAAGCCCTCTTAAACCCAATAGGTATGGCCACATTAATGGGACATAGTGGCTGGAATCCCAATCCCACCTAAAAGGGGTTGTGGTGAGTTGAGCTATGGAGAGCTCTCTTGTAGCTGTGTTGGACATAGGGGAGGATTTCATCCCATATGCGTGGATTCTTTGAGTTGTACATGTCCAGAATGTATACTATCATCCTATTAACGACCTTTCTTTCAACATAAGTTTGGGGGTGGAAATCCATGGACTTAGTAATTTTGGTATCCAGCATCAACCAAAGGCTTGACCAAAATGCACTTAGGAATCTGTTGTCTCGATCTGAGATAATGGAATGTGGGATTCCAAAGTGTACCGACAATCGATCAAAGAAGAGATTAGTAGTGGCCTCTACTGTGATACTCTTTTTGCGGGTCACCATGATGGCCATCTTATAGAATCTGTCGACGATCACAAAAATGCAGTCACTGTCGTGCTTAGTAGAAGGAAGGCCCGACTTGTAATCCATGGAGATGGATTCCCAAAGCCAACTAGGAGTAGGAAAAGGAGTATATATGGCTTTCTTCTTGATGGTTGGTTTGACAGTGACGCAGGTGGTGCAAGATCTAATGTACTTCCCAACATCCTGATGAAGGTTTGGTCAATAAAAATACTTCAACAATACTGCCACTATTTTCTCTACTCTGAAATTGCTAGTGACCCAACTATAGTGTGCCTCCCAAATCATCTTGGCATGCTCACTTGAATGAACACAAATATGTCCCATGTAGCATAACAGTGCATCCTGGAAGTGAAAATTTGGAACTTTCTTACCTTCTAGGAGTTTCTAATATGTGTTGCCAACTTCTAGATTGCTCTTGTAAAGATGCAGCCACCCCAATGTCTCGTTCCCATACGAGTCGAGCACAGTGATCAATGCCATGACTAGTGGTCGGTTCAGGAAGTCTGCAACATTATTGGTGATGCTCTTCTTGTACTTAATGTTCAAATGTAATTATTGGAGGTATGTTGACCATCTCTTATGGTGATTTTTCTGCAACTTCTCTTATGTTTGTATGAATTGCAGGGGTCGATGGTATGTGTGGATGACCATTTCCTTCCCCATAATGTAATGCTTCCATTAACAAAATGCCTGCATAATGGAATACATTTACTTTTCATATGTGGAAGACTTTCAAACTGTGTCTGAAAGTGTCTCACTGTGGTAAACCATTGGATGCACCTTTTGAGTAAGAACTGCACCAATAGCATAGTCGAAGGCATCTATCTCAATCTCAAATGGTTATTGTAGGTATGGTAATGTGAGCATTGATGCAGATTAGAAGTGATGCTTCAAATTGGAAAATGCCTTCTGTTGGGTTTCAAACCAAAATAAACTTTGTTTTTGCTCTGCCCTTGGTGACTTGACTCAAAGGCCAAGTGATATGAGATAACCCCAACACGAACTTGCAGTAGAAATTGGCAAAGCCCATAAAGTTGTAGATCTCTATTAGAGTGGTTGGGGCTGGCCAATCCTGAATGACTTGTATCTTGGTTGGATCCACATGCTCATCAATGATGTACCCTAGATATTGAACTTGGGTCATGCCAAAAGTGTATTTCTCCAAATTGGCACACAACTTCTGTTGTTGTAGGGTTTGAAGGACCTGTCCAATATGGTGGAGGTGCTATTCCCAAATCTAGTTGAAGATCAAGATGTCATCTAAATATGCCACTACAAATGCACTGGTGAAGGGTTGCAAGATGTCATCCATCAATCTCATGAAGATTGTGGGGGGAATTCGTCAACCCTAAAGGCATGACCAACCATTTGAAAATGATTTGAATGAAGTCTTCCACACATTGAAGGGTTCGATAGGAACTTGGTGATAACTTGACTTCAAGTAAATCTTGATAAAATATTTGGCCCCCTTGAGGTGGTCTAGAAGGTCAACAATCCACAGGATTGGGTACCTATTCTAGACAATGATCTTGTTCAGTGCCTAATAGTCAATAGAAAGTCTCCAGGTCTCATCCTTATTCTATACCAATACAATCGGGCTCCCACAGGGTGATGAGCTTGGCCTGAAATGCCCTTTCTGCAACAGTTCGAGAATCTTCCTCTTGATCTCATCATTCTCTAGAACAAAGCATCGATAGATTGGTCCCTTGGGTAGCGGCGCACCCGGTGTCAAATCGATGGAGTGCTTGACCTGATAGTGCCAAGGTACCCTTGTAGGTGAGGAAACATTGTCCTTATTCTCCCCCATGACCTTGTTCATCTGTTGTTGTTGTGTGGAGGAGCCATGTATGGAAGCCGTGGCCACAACCTTCTTCTTGCCCTAAGGGTGAGTCATAAGGAAAACTAATTTCTTGGTCTGGGAAATGATCTTACTCCATTGCTTTTTAGTGATCAAAGAGATGGCGGTAGGTGGGGCTACCTCCGATATCCTCTACAACTTATTGGTCAAAGTAATAATCATAAAGCGAGGCCTAGACTCATATACAACATGTTGCTTCCACAAGTATGGTTGTCCTAATAATACAGCACAAACTTCAAGAGGAGAAACATCATATAGTACCTCATTAGTGAAGGGCTTAATGCTGTAGGGAAGGTGACACTGCTAGATAACGTGGAGATCTCATCCTTGGTGAACCCACCCGATGGTGTACAGTTGTGGATTTGTTGTATTCGGTATGCTCAACCACTTCATGAACTCTACTAAAATTAGGTTCTTTTGGCTCCCGTTGTTGACAATGGACCGCAATGAAGAACCCTTCACCCACATCTCTGAGTGGAAGAGGCGTTCCCTCTCCTCTGTATCTTCAGGCTCATTCTTCTGGATCTTGGTTGTGGCCACAATGGATTGGGCTCAGGTTCAATGATTTGCTTCTCTTTATCATTCCCCTTGTTAGGTTATGACTCAAAGTCAAAACATAAGGTTGATTTGGAAGCCTTCAACTCAACCACCAGTGACTGGTTGGCCTGATACTCACTTGTGTTGTGAGTGGAGATCTTATGGAACTCACACCATTTTCTCGTGTCCTTATTTATCTTCATGGTGTTATTTTTTGCTTGTAGCTTTAATGGGGTGTCTTGGGTGTCCCTGCCTTGGCTTTGCCCTTTTCTCTATGGTTTAGGGGTGCCTTTTCCTTGCTTCAGATTCACAGATCCAAAGTCTTGCTTCTTTTGTTTAAACTTATGCCCAATCTTGACAGCGTATCAGTACATTGTGCCAAAAGAGGAGATGTCCAGGAACTCCATCTCATCTCGGATGTACTTGTGTAGACATTCGCAGTACTTGATTACAAAATTCTGCTCAGAATCCTTGATACATAGCTTTGTGCGAAGGGTATGGAAAAAAAATTGAACTTCAACACTTCTTGGTCCCTTCCCTACCATAGCATGGTCCACTTTATGAATTTGTCTTCATAGCTCCCAACAGGGTAATATTGTTCCTTGATGGCGTCTCAGAAAGCATCTCAGGTGGGTGCGGCTGAAAACAGTGAGGATTCCCTCTCATCCTTTTGTTCACAATTTTTTTCCAACCAGTCCTTGACGTGTGATGTGGCTTTGAGAAGTGCAAAAGTAATCTTCTCCCGAATGCAAAAGTCATGAACTAAAAAATATCTTTCCAATAGATTTAACCATTTATCTAGGATGTCTACATTTATCTTCCCCTCAAATATGTGAATATCGAAGTTAACTTGTACCTTAAAAGGAGTGGCGCCTCTAGAGTGGTTATTGGATGAAGACGCATCTCTTGTGGGTAGTTGTTGAAGGATCTGGGCAAATTTATCCATCATTGTGTTCTTCTGTCACTCGACGGCTTCCTTGAGCAATATTTTGAAAGGATCTCCTAGCCCCTCTTTTTTATTTTCTTCCGCCAAAGGAGGCCATCAGGGTTTGTGAGGCTAGTCTTGTAAAGAGTTAGCCAGATTGATCCCTAACTCCTTATACCCTGACCTCGTTGGGGACATGCAAAGAAAAACAAAGAAAGGGTAGAATGATTTGTTACCACTGATCCGAACTTAAATAGGAATGCAAAAAATTATAGATATAACCATGAATACAGAGATGCAAGAGAAATAACACTTCATTTCATTAATATCAAAATATTAAAATATGCTTACAAACTAAATGGAAATATATTAGCTCGTGCAATGGTAGCTTATCTCTGAGAAGAGATGTGTGGGCTACATGTCTCTGAACTATGTTACAATGAGGCTCAAAGACTTATTTATTGTTGAAAAATAATGGAAAACCCTAAATATAAAAAACTTAACCATAGGAGATGAAGCGGCAAAATTGTGGGCCCCATTTGGGTAAATTCATACATCAACTTCCCAGGGGTCATAACTTTGGCATACGATCTATGTTTGGCTATCATACCTCATTTTGAATATCTTGAAGAGGAGGAAAAAAATAGACATATAATCTCTTTTAAGACTTTTTTCGGTCTCTCTGTTTTCTCTAAAAACGTCTTTAAGTCCCTCAAAAGGGCTCTGGAAGTTTAGGACCTGAAAAACTACCAAAAATAGTAAGTTTTTCTACAATTAAGGAAACTAAAAAACAAAGGTGGTGGTCCAAGTGGAACAGGCGGGTTGCCATCAATATCCACCTAGATCAGGGGAGGGCTTGAAGGCGCCTCAAACAATGGGTAACCCTGAGGTACCCTATGGTGCCCCATAATGTGTGTGTTACTTATATGGTGAGAGGGAACTTTATGTTGAAGCAAATGAACCACATACATAAAAAAATAAAAAAATAATGGTTACTTCTCCCTTTAATTTTATGCTATATGATCAATCATACGAAAAAGGGTTTTATGTTTTTCATGTATGATAAAAATCCTGAAAAGACCTAAACGTCCTTTCCACTCAAATAGTAACTGGGACTTGTAAGGATTCCATTATAAGGTCCATATTATCATCAACCATCGTCAACCATGGTTAGCCCTCCTCAACCACCATCAAACATGGTCATCCATGGTCAACAATGATCAACCTTAATCAACATTACTCAACCATATGGCAACCATAATCAACCTTAGTTAGTAATAATCAACCATTGCAGACCACAAAGACTTGTTAAACCATGGTCAATTAAGGTTAAATATGGTCAATCTATTTTAAAATAATGGTCGACATGGTCAATAATGGTCACCCATAGGAAAGTTGGTGTACCATGACGAGTCGAGAGCGAGGACTGATGGAGGACCAAAGCCTGGTTGCGCTATCTCCCTTCGGCATTTTCGACGGCCATGGCGGACCGGAGGGCTCTCTATTCAGGAGTAATATTTTACTCAATCGCACCGAATGCCTGATAGCCAACAGCATCGTGCTGGAGAATGCTTTCGCGAGGGTTCCCAAGCCCTGGGCATCGCTGCCCAGACCTCTGTTTGTGATGGTTCATGCCGCTGTGCCAACCTACGATTCTCCGTTTCGTGTCGCCTGTCAGGAAATCATGGCGCGCACAGTAGAAGAGATTCAAGTTTCGTGCTCCGCCCCGGCTGAAGAGGAGCAAACCTCTGCTGTGGCAAATTTCGTGGAGCTTCCAGGGCCTGAAGAATGGGCAAAGAAGTCACTGACCACCATTCCTGTGAGGAGCGAAGATGCGCGCGAGGTGCTTTCAGAAGGGACTGCACAAACGATACTCTCCTGGAATACTATGAAAGTGGGTTTTGCGAATCTCAGAAACTTGGACCTCGCGCCTGAACTGTTTGACGAAATGCCTGAGCGAGATGAAACGTCCTAGAATGCCTCGTTTCAGATCCAGATCAAGCTCCTCTCAGGCAAAACTTTGCTGCATTGGGTAGGCTCTCAGGATCTCGTGAGGGACCTCACGCATGCGCTGGAACTTAAGCTGGGAATTCCATCGGAAGCTCAACGACTTCTCCATGAAGGTAAACAACTAGAGGATCTCTACCCCCTTTCTTTCTACAGCATTAAAAGAAATGCCTCCATTACCCTTTCCCTTCGATTAAGAGGGGGAGTGGTAGGATAGTCTTCCTTAGCCAAGGAATTCTCATACAAGGATGCTGTCCATTCACCGAGGAAGGAAAAGACAGTCCCACTAGTTCAGGCTCCCAATCCTTTTCTGGTGGACAAACTTGAGGAGACTCCCTCCATTGAAATAATGCATCCATCATTGGATGAGCAAACCCAACAGTTTGCAGAGCATGGCATTATTTGCAGGTTCAATGGGTTGTGGCCACGGACAGCAGATCTCTACCAGTGGATCCACTCTAACTGGACCAACAATTGCAAGGTTCTATTATGCTCAAAAGGTTTTTTCATAACAGTGTTTGCTTTTGAGGAGGACTACCAAAAAGCTCTAAAAGCAGGGCCTTGGTTTTGGGGCTCAGCAGGTTTATTCCTCACCCCCTGGTTCCCGGACTTCGATCCATCTTCGGCAATCATCACCAAGCTCCCAATCTGGGTCAGACTTTCTAATCTCCCAGCTCATCTTTGGCACTTTGCAGTATTCCAAGGAATCGGCAACTCTCTAGGTCGCTTCCTTGACACAGACATTTCTAGAGGGGAAAAAGGCCTATACACCTTTGCCAGAATATGTGCAGAAATAGATATCAGCAAAGGACTTCCAGACAAGATCAATCTCAAAATTGGTGACTTTCATTGGACTCAGTACTTGGATTACAAGAATACAGCTTTCCGATGCCGCAACTGCCATCTCACAGGGCACCTTCAGAGCTCTTGTCCCTCGAAGCCTGCCCCAAAAAAGAAAGCCAATCCTAAGCAGAAATCCAAAAGCTGGAAGCCTCATGACCCTCCCCCCATGGACGATTTTGATCTCAGCTCAGATGAAGAGGAGATGAATGAGGAAGAAATGGAGACCAAGTCAGCGCAGGAGCCGTCCCCGGCTGACCCTGAGGATCCTTCTGTCCAGCCAAGCTCCCAGAAAAGAAATCATGAATCCTCCACCTCGGATTCAGATAAGGAAATCTCTCAATCAACCCAGATCAGCTTGCAAATCGCGCCAGTTCAGCAGTGCCCTCCTGAATGGGTCAAAGCTGGTAAAAAGAAAGGGAAAAAATTACGCATAGTCGATCCCTCCCATGTCGGGTAGAATCATATGCTTTGTTTGTTCTCCGGTTCTTCTAGTTACTTCTTGCTGTGTACTTCTCTCTTCTCTTCATTTCTAGGAGCCGAGGTGGATTGCATATCCTTTCCGGCTGCCTATGTTCTTGTTTCTCTTGGCTTTGCCTGTTTCCAGGCCTGATTGTACTATATTTTCTTTTCCTTTTATTAATAGATTTAGTCTTTATCCAGAAAAAAAAAAAGAAAATGGTCACCCATAGGAAAAATGGTTAAACATTGTTAACCATAGTCAACATGGGAATCATGATCAACCACATTTCACCATAGTGATATATAGAAAAAAATAACAACCTTGATTAACCATCTACACCCACAGTTAACCATATGTTATCCATATTCAACCATGTTTGGCCAACTCAACTATGGTCAAACATTGTTAAACAAATGCATCCGTGGTCCAACATTGTCACTTATTATCACCCATGTTCATTGACCTTTCACAACCTTCGTTAGCAATAGTCAATTGTGGTTAACCATGGTCAACAATGATTGACCTTGGTTAACCATGATCAACCATGGTCATCTTTGGTCAACATAGTCAACTTAGAACAACCCATGCTCTACCCATTCTTGATGGTCAACCATCATTGACCATGGTTAGAATGGTCATACATGGTCAACTAAGGTCTCTATTGTTGAATATGGGCAACCATCATCAACATGGGGCAACCATTATCTGTCACAAAAAGGTATGGTTAACATTAGCCAAATATGTCAAACCATGGTCATCATGGCTAACCATAGTCAACTATGGTCAACCATGATGAAACATGGACAAACATGGTGAACCATTTCCAATTGTAATCTATCATAGTAATTTGTCAACCATGCTCAAAATTTTCAAACCATTTTACCATGGATGACCATGGTCATCACTGATCAACATTGTAATCATGGTCTACCATGGTTAACAATGGTATGCTAACATCAACCATGATAAACACATGTTAACCATACTAACCATAGTCAACTAAGGTTAACCATAATCCTTTCTCTTTATCCTTCATCCATCATGAAAATCATAACTAATCATAGTCAACCAAGGTCAACCTTGATTAACTAAGGGCTACCTCTATCAACCATGGGTTAATGAGGTTCACCATTATACCTTTGTTAACCATGGGCTATGTTGATCAACCATGGTCAACCTTGCCAACCATGTTCAAATTGCAATGAAATCATTTTTGTAACATCAATGTAACATTGACATTAACATTAATGTACCATCAACCATGGTAAACATTAATGAACAATATAGCAATTTTAGATCTAAGACTTTTGTGATCCATAATGTTGATATCAGTGTTTCAATTAATCACATCGTTAGGATTTGGTTGATGTTTTGAAGCAACTAATGTGGTTCAACCTTGAGACAAGGTGAGAAATCAGTAGATCTGAGGGAATAAATAGCAAGGATGCATCACTGCTCAGAGTTAGCCATTGGAAATTAGCCAATAGGTAATTTGTTAAATTGTTTAATAATTTAGTTGTTATGTAATAAATAAATATTATGTTTTGATATTATAAATTGATAATATAAATTTAGCTCAAAAATAGTTGTTGTGTGATAAATAAATATTATATCTTGATATTATAAATGGAATAATAATTTTAATATTATATTAAATATTATAATAATATTGTTAGTTAGGGGTTTGACCCATAATTATTAGAAACTAGCTATTATGAAGAAATCATAAGTTAAATCATCTATAACTAATTGATTAAATAATGTAATTTATTAATAATTTAATATTATTAGTTCTTGTAATAATATTAAATCTTATCAATAATGTGTTGATGGTATTCTTATTATTATTATAATTATAGAGATTCATAATATTAAAATTATTAGTTTAGAACTATTATTGTAATATTTTAAATCAATATATTAATTTCTATAATAATAAAATATAATTATTTTAATCTATTATTTTAATATCTATAAGGATAAAAAGACTGTAATGGAATCCGGTAATTGTTAATTAAGTATTGATGGTATTGTATTAATAATTATTAATTTAGAATTATTATTATAATATTTTGTATTCAATTATAATTCAATATATTAATAAAGTATATAATTATAATCTATTATTTTTAATATCTATAAGATAAAAGGACTATAATTGGAGTTATGGTATTCTTATTATTTTAAATTCAATATATTAATTATTTTGATATTTATAAAAAAACTCCGCCACCAAACAAAGAAAAATAATACTGGATCAAGGGGGATAAAACATGAAGGCAAGAAGGGAGACCCGACAAGAATGGAAAGGGGAGAGGAGAGGGAAGGGAAGAGGGGTCAAGAAGAGAGAGCTGGAATCCAACTTCCAGCGATCATCTCTATTGAGGTTTTTGGCATGCCTCTCTATTTCAATTGTTTCTCTGAGTTTCTTGTGGTGGAAATGGTCAACTCTGGTGATGAATTTGGATTCTTCAATGCAAACATGGTGTTTCGATTTCATAGAATGCTTGGCAAGGGCTGATGTGCAAGAGCGATTGTGTCTAATGTTAGTTGGATGCTCACAAATTCTCTGTTCAATAGACCTAACTGTCTCTCCAATGTAGGGGATACCACGGGAGCAGGGAATAAGGTAGACCCCTTTCATGTCTTTAGGGTCAATAGGGTATTTAACGGATCTAAAGGAACTTTTAATGGTTTGGAGAGGTTTGAAAGAAGAAGATATATTCATCTTTTTAAGGATATGGGCAATCCTATTCGTGGTCCCTTGGATATATGGGAGATGAACCTTGGCGATAGGATCAGCATGGGCGGGTTTTACTCTAGGCACTTTGCTGGCTTTGTGAAAGGCCTTGAGGCACTCAATCCTGCTATACCCATTATTTTGAAAAACTTCAAAACGATGAGATTTCTCTTGATCAAGGTGGATATCATCAGAGATTCAAAATAATTAATATATTGAATTTAAAATAATAAGAATACCATACTGCAATTATAGACATTCTATCTTTGAGTAATTTAAAAATAATAGATTATAATTATCTATAACTTTACATTAATATATTGAATTATAATTGAATACAAAATATTATAATAATAATTCTAAATTAATAATTTTAATATGAATACCATCAATACATTATTTAACAAATTACCAGATTCCAATTATAGTCTTTTTATCCTTATAGATATTAAAATAATAGATTAAAATTATTATATTTTATTATTATAGAAATTAATATATTGATTTAAAATATTACAATAATAGTTCTAAACTAATAATTTTAATATTATGAATTAATAATAACGATAAGAATACCATCAATACCATCAATACATTATTGATAAGATTTAATATTATGGTCTCTCTATAATATTATTATGGGATTAATAATATTAATTTATTAATGATTTAAAATATTATTCCAATGAGTTTGTCTCTAACTCCATCTTGAATAGGTTACCCCAACAAGTTACATTATTTAAATTAATTATTTATAGATGACATTACTATTAGACATTTAACTTATGCTTTCAAAATAATATATTTAATTACTTCATAACAGCTAGTTTCTAATATTATGAGTCAAAACCCTAACAAACTATATTAAAAATTAATTATTCTTAGACTACATTATTACAATAATTTAATATTAATTATGTTCTAAATATTTAATATAATATTTAATATTATATTTAAATTTATAAATCGAAATATAAATATTTATTACATAAAACTAATTTCTAACTAAATTTAATATTATTAATTTATAATATCAAAATAAAATATTTTTTGTTACATAATAACTATTTTGTAACTAAATTATTAAACAATTTAACAAATTACCTAACGACTAATTTCCAATGGCTAACTCTAGGCAGCAATGCATCCTTGCTATTTATTCCCTCAGATCTATTGATTTCTCACCTTTCCCTGAGGATGAACCACATTAGTTGGTTCGAAACATCGACCAAATCCTATAGATGTGATTAATCCAAAAGACTGATATCAACATTATGGATCACAAAATTCTTAGATCTAACTTTGTGGGAATTGATAGGATTTCCTTCCCTCACTCAAGCCTTTACCTTTTCAATCTTATTCCCCTGAAACTTATTTTTTTGAGGGTCCACTACTCCTGAAAACTAATTCTCTTGGTTTCTGTTTTCATGTTAGAGTTCCTTTCCAAGATTAATAGAGAAGACAGATAACATGGATGCCTCTACGTTTTGGTTTGTCGCTTACACTTCTTCCCTTATGAATTCTTCACTTACACGGTTTTTATTTCTTCTCTATAATGATTTTTCTCTTCCTTTGTGTTGACAGGGCCAGAGCACGTGCAACTATGTCTTCTTATTCAAATACAATGGTTAGGTTCATTGTTATTTATTTTCCTAGGTGTTCATAACTTCTAAAGCCCTAAATTCTCTCACAAATCCAGTTATTTGTCTCTTTTTCGAGGTAAGTCCATTGATGCTATTGTTTGGTTTTCATACAACTCCAGCTGCATGTAATTACTCATCCATTATATGTCTCTCCAAGTTCATTTCCTCTTCAACTCACTTAATGGATTAATGGGTTTTCTCATAATTTAGTTTGTGGCATGCTCATTTTTATTTGTACCCATGACTGGTTAGAATTACCCTAGGGTTTGGCAAACTCATAGTTTTCTAGCAGTTTATAACTAGTTCCCAGGGTTTATTTATAACTCTAACTAATTGTATCTTTAAATTTTTGGTACAATGATAACTGTACAAGTGTTTGTTATGACAACCCACCAAATTCCTTTGCTTTTTAACCGAATTTTGATTTATATATAGATTGGCAACTAACTCTTTTCCTTGTTAACATAATTTTGTTTATATAAATATATTATGGCATCTGCCATTTTCTTGCTTTGTTAATAGTGTTCGATTATGGATAAATTATATTATGGAACCTCGTGTTTTCGTGTTTTCTTTACTTTATTATAAGAATTTGATTATAGATCAATTATGGCATTCTGTTGTTTTCTTTGCTTGTCAGTAGCATTTGTTTGTGTAAAACTATTGGGTCACTGTTTCTATTACATTTTCGAGAGAAAAAGAAATAAGTGGTTAAGAGATTGTTTAGTCTTTCATAAATTTTCATGTTGCATGTTAGTTTATTAGTTGCATGTTTATTAGTTGTGAAATAAAACATGCCTTCACGACTTCAATTTTCACACTCATTTATCGACATATTTATATGTTTTTCTCATTTATTGAGTCTCAGTTTCTAAATCTAGAATATATTTTCTCTACTTAATGTTCTCTCCAGAATTTTCACATGTATACAGTAAGGATAATGTCACCTGGTTTCAAGGAGAACTGGGATTTTCCAGTTCAACTTGTTACCCAAAGGTGTTAATGGCGTTTAGCCATGGCTCTGGACTATCTTCGATGGGCTCCGACCTCTAATATCAAGACTAACCACAACCCTCAAATGACTATCTCTTTTTTAATCGTTCAAAGGTCTATTAAGTTCACTTCGATATTTTTTTGGAAATACATACACAACAATTTTCTCTTGTAAATAAAGTTTCTTCAATTCTAGTTCTATGATTAAGACGTAACAACATCTCTATTCTTCGTTCATTGTTCATAGTTTAAATTAGTTTTGTAGATTTACTTATTCTATTATTCAAACTACATACCAAAATGAATTCTCATTTGCACTGCGTTCATTAAGTTTTCAAAATAAATAACATAGAAACATTCTTTAGTTTTTTGACACACAAAGTCACGAATTTCCTTTAAAACTTAAGCAAAACACATCCATTTAGTGATACTTATCTAATGTTATGCCTTCACCGTAAGATTAAACAGGAAGTCTCTCCACATGATCACAAGACTGGAAATGAGTCCAGTCCCCCTTGAGCTCCCTCTTGTCTAGACAATATACGGATGAATCCCGAGTTAAGATAGTTTTCCAAATCTCAAGACCACCTGGTCCAGTTCAGAGCTTTAGCTTACACAGATCACTTAAGGGTTCCACTAGTTTGGAGTTCAGCTCAAGAACTACTTAATATTTGCAACGTCCTGCTCACTGACACATCTCGTGCCATGTTTCAATTGTTTCAACTCTCTCTCTCTCCTCTAGCCTTTTCCTTCATTCCCTCAAGAAAATTCTTCCCTCCTTGGATCCCTCCCTTTCTCTAGGAAATGAGAGAGCTTCTAACTGACCTAACTATTTGGAGAGTTTATTATTTTAAAGTTTTCTTTTAGTACCAAAACATCCTTTCTTTAATTTTTTTCTTTCATATCTTAAACACATCATTTGTAAGGCATTCCTCTATACTACAAATTAGTTAAGTTCACAAAATAACCAGTAAAAGTGAAAAGTAAAATTAAAACAACAACAATAATTAATAAAGTATCTACGGGGTGTCACATCTCCCCCCCCCCGAAAAACCATCCTCAGTGTTCAGCTCAAACTACTTAACAAAATCTGGATAGGCTTATTGCATGAAGTTCTTATATTCCCAGGTGGCCTCTTCTAGGCTGAAGTGCTTCAATTGCACTTTAACCTGGGTGACATCTCACCTTCGTACGTTGTTTCTCTCTACTCAAGAATGCACAAAGGTTCTACCAGGAGCTCTCTATCTGGTTCAACCTGCGTCATAATCACATTATGTCATTGTTTTAGACTAGTTAGTATCAATATTTTCTAATTCAAATCACAACTTGTTACCTGCATATCTTGCCAATTAATCACATGTCTAGGATCATAAATATACTTATTTCATAATGAAACATGAAACACATCATGGACCCTGATGTGACCAGGTAGCGCTAGTATGTATGCCACTGGTCCAATTCTTTTCAAAATTTGAAAAGGACCACAATACAAGGGTGCTAATTTCACACAACCACCCCACTACAAGGTGCCTTTTCTAGGCTTCGCTAGTCGGTAAAAATGGTATCCCACATGGAACTCCCTATAGGTCATTTTATTTTCTGCAAAATTCTTCTTCCCGTCCTGGGAAGCTTTTAAATTTTGGCATACCTTTTTTACTTCCTGTTCCATATCAGCAAGCATTTCAGGTCCTAATATCAGCATATCTTCAGGGTTGTTCCAGTTGGTGGGCACTCTACATTTCCCCCAATATAGTACTTCAAATGGGCTTAATCACAAGGATTCATGGTAGATACTATTGTAAGAGACTTCAAACAAGTGGAGGTACTCCTCACACTTGGTTGGTTTCAGCATCACATACATTCTTAGCATGTCTTCTAGTACCTGATTTACCCGCTCAGTTTGTCTATTAGTTTGTGGGTGATACACAATGTTGAGCTAGATTTGAGTATCTAATCCTATAAAAAGGTCTCTCCAAAAGGCAGCGATAAATTTCATGTCCCTATCCGAAATCATCACTTTCGATATACCATGTAACTGAAATATTTCCTTCATAAATATATCAACAATTTCGATTGTCTTGTAAGTGGATTTAACTGGTATAATATGGGTTGTTTTTCTCAATTTATCCACCACTACCATGATGGATCCATTTAGTATTTTGGATTTGGGTAGCTGCATAATAAAATTTAAAGTAATTGTATCCCATTTCCATTTAGGAATAGGTAATGGATGGAGCAACCCAACAAGATGTTGATGTTTTGCTTTAACTTGTTGGTACTCTAAACATTTAGCCAAGTATTCAGTGATGTTTTTCTTCATTCCTAGCCAAAAACAATTCTTTTTAATTGTAGAAAAGATTTTTTGATATTTGAGGTGAGCAATATAAGGGTTTCTATGGAACTCATCCAACAAAAATTTCTTAACAAAAATTTGATTAGGAACATATAGCCTGCCTCTAAAGGTTAGCAAATTGTCACCATTTAGACCATAATCAGATTTCTCTCCCGAGTTATGTTTCTGACTAGCTTGCTACCACAAAAAATTATATTCAGGGTCTTTATGGGCATATTCTTTAATTTTCTCAAAGAATTTTAGTTCTACCTGACTATACTGAATTTCATATACGAGATGTAATTTTCTACTCAACGCATCAGCGACTCGATTCTCTTTCCCCTTGAGATGTTTTATGTTGAAATAAAATTCACTTAGAAGGGCAGTACATATAGCTTGGCAAGCATTTAAACGAGGCTGGTTAAAGAAACTCGTTAAACTATTATGATCAGTCATTAGCAGATTTTTTTCCCCAATAGATAATATCGCCATACCTTCAAAGTGTGCACTACCACGGTAAACTCCAAGTCATAGATAGAGTATCATTGTTCATGATCCTTCAATTTATGGGATTCATATGCTATAACTCTTTCATCCCGCATCAACACCCCTCCAATTCCTTCCTTGCAAGCATCCATGCACACAGTAAAATCCTTTTCTAGATCTGCTACTTTTAAAACGTGAGTAGAGGTCGGTAAATGTTTTAAACGTTTAAAACTTTGTTGACATTCCACTATCCACTTGAAAGCCTTCCCTTTCTTTTGTAGGGAAGTAATAGGGTAGGTGATTTTAGAAAACCCCTCTATAAATCGACGATAATATCTGGCTAACCTCGTGAAGGATCGAATATCTACAACATTTTTGGGGACGGGCCATTCCATGATTGTTTTGATCTTCTCAGTGTCTACTTCTATACCCTCTGATGAAATGATGTGTCACAAATATAGAATCTGATCTTTATAGAAATCACACTTATTGTATTTAGTGTACAACTGGTTATCGCGCAGAGTTTGCAGTACAATTCTTAAATGTTTTTCATCGTCCTCCAATTTTTGTGTGTAAATTAGAATATCATCAATGAATATCAAGATAAATTTGTCTAAATAATTGTGTAATATACCTTTAATCAAACTCATAAATGCTTTCAGGGAATTAGTGAGCCCAAAGGGTAACACCACAAACTCATAGTGATCGTAGAAAGTCTGGAATGTTGTCTTATATGCATCTTCCTCTTTAATTTGTATATGATGATACCTCGACTATAATTCAATCTTTGAAAATAACCTTGCCCCTCTAACTTGTTCAACAAGCCATCAGTCCAAGGTTGAGGGTATTTGTTTTTCATAGTCAGCTTGTTTAGTTGTCTGTAGTCAATACATAACCGCAAGGTACCATCTTTTTTCCTTAGAAATAATATAGCCCCCCTCAAAGATGACACACTTGGGCGAATGTAGCCTATGTCCAAAAGTTCCTACAGTTTCATTTTAAGCTTTGTTAATTCAGATATACTCATACAATACAGAGTCTTTAATAGAGGGGTCACTCTTGGAATTAATTTTATGGTAAAATCAATATCCTACTTAAGAGGTAGCCCAGGTATTTCTTTTGGAAATACATCAACATATTATCAAATAATTGGTACATTTTCCGAGGTTATTTTATCTTTAGAATTCATATAGCCTACCTGGACAACATAGATTTGACAGCCTTTATGAATTCATTTTCCTAATTGGTTAGCAGTACTAGGTCGTAATTTAATAGTTCTTTTTATTCCTTGGATTTTCTGCCTATTGCCGCTCTCATCAAGGAAACTTACATTTTTATATTTACAATTTACGAGTGACTAATCCTTCTTTAACTAGTCCATCTTGATTAAGATATCATATACCCTTAAAGGTAACATATTTAAGTCCACTAGAATTTGTTGTCCTACTATCTTAAGAGGGAAATTTTCTACTTTAGCAACCACCCTTCACTTCTCTCTAGTAGCCAATTGCATTAACTAGGGGTTTTTGAATTTCTTGTTATGTAATTGACACAATTTTACTAACTTTGGATTTAAATAACTCAGGCTTGCACCTGGGTCAATTAAAATAGAAACAGAATGTTCATATAATTTACCTATGATTTGTATCATTGTAGGTTGGTATTCAACTTGGTCATCGTCTAAAGTTGCAATAATTTGTGGGATACTCCTAGCCACTTCTCCATCTATAGAGGCTTCTTAAGTATTAGTAGCTTGTTTAGTGCGGGCATGATGAGGAATTTTTTATAGTAATGGGGTTCTCCACAGCCCCAACACTACAAAGGGGGTTTCTATTATTGAGAAGGTTCTGATCAACTTTTTACCTTTGTTTTCCTAGCTTCAATTTGCATTCCAAACTGCTGCTAATTTCTTCCTGCTATTTTGGATTGTTGTTTCTTGTTCATACTCTTTTCGCTAGTGGTTTTTTCCCCTCTAAAGTTCTGAAACTTTTCTACCTCTTTTTATTCAACCCACTTATGTTGCCTTCCCCTTTTTGTTTCATATGTTAATAACAGATCTAGGCGTTCCTGTAATGACCCATTCGATTTATAGGCAAAAGGGTATTAGCATGTATACGATGTATGCATATGATAGCTACATATGTTTACATCACATGCCTTGCACTAGTATACTTATTAAATAATTATGATAAATGTTTAAATACCTAAATTCGTAAGAAAGGAAGTATTACCTAAAATTTGACACTCTCAAATATACATATTAAATATTTCGTAGTTATAAGGTTATTAAATTAAATTAAATTAAATTAACACTTTCAATTATGTTAATGTAAATATGTTTTAAATATTCCTTTTATTTAAATATCATAATTAAAGATTTCAAAAGTGAAATTATTAATTTAAAGCAATAAACATCTGATATATTTATATGATAACTATTCATTTATGTACTTATTATAAAAAGTTAAATGCTAAACTTTTATTTAAATATTATAATTAAAAAGTTAAATGTTAAACTTATTAATTTAACACAAACAATCAAGTATATTAACATATACGTACCTCAACTTCAGGTTACACGTAAACCAGGTGACTAGTACATATCATCGGATGAGGGCGATGGAAGAAGTCGACGATCGCCTAAGAAGAGGTATCTATCTAAGTACACAGAGACATCAAGGGGGGAACGGGGAGGGGAACTAGAGAATGGAATAAGAAATGCAAACTTGAGGAATTTTCCTTGAATCTTTTGGGCACGGGGGCCAGAATAACTCAATTACGAAGTATTTTTGGAACTCAATACCAAGGATTATGTCTAGTTTTGCAAGGAGGATTTGATCATTTGGTAAAAATAACGAATTCAGAGTGATGAAAGCCTGAGATCGATGTCAACAATGAAATCTAGGTATGTAATATATATTAAATTCATAAATTGTGTTTAAGATGTCACTGAATGTATAATTAAATCTTCAATTAGTAAAAATTGTAGATCTCCCAAAAAAAACAATGCCCTTCACTTCCAAATGGCTTCATCCATTGTCTTTGGGTTGTCAAATTACAGTTTCTCCTTCACAAAAATGGGCAAACTACTAATGAAACATTGCATCTTTGCTTTCTCCTCCTGGAAGTATGGAACATATCTTAACAAGGATGTAGATTTAGTTACAAACTCATCCATAGTAAGTTGTCCCAATTTCAAATCGTGGAACTCTTTCGCTTTTTCATCGTAGAAGAATTTAGCTAAATTTTTATCCTTAAAATGTTTTTGAAATTTTCTCCATGTAATCTCATGTTCTTCAATTTCCTGAACAGTATTGACTTCTTCCTACCACATAGTAGCTTTACCCTGCAATTGGTAAATTACCAACCTAGATTTTAAATAATTATCATATTCATATATCTGAAAATACTTATTCATATTAATAAACCAACGTCGACTACCTCTTCAACTTCACCATCAAATGTCGAGGGTTTTATCTTCTTGAACTCTCCCTGAAGTTCAACTTTCTATTTTGTATCCCCTCTATTGCTAGAGGCATTGTCAGATCTTCCTTCTTCATCATTACATCCCCCTTCAGATTCCTCATTATACTCCCCATGACGAAGTACTTATGTTCGGTTTATATTTCTAGCACTTGGGTTTGGTTCCCGTTGCTTCTTCCTATCTGACAAAAATTTCAAAATTATTTCTTGTTCTTCTCTAAACCTTTTGTTGTCAGTTCTTAAGTTAGTCATTTCATCTCACAGTTGTTGGACAGTTTCCAGTAATGCTGCATTCGCTTGCTGGGATTCCTCTCCTAATTACATCCACATCTTTGGATTAGTTTCCATATAAGGTGCATTGGATATTGTATGTGGTTCAATCCCTCTTCGCATCATATTTCGTTCTTTGTGCAAAATAACAATTTTCTTAAATATTAGTTATCCATTTGGCCACAATGTTGAAACTTGTCTCTAATACTACTTGTAACGTATATCGCCATAAAAAAATAAAAAATTACTTATATATTACAATTGAAATCCATACATTAATCAAGCTTCAATCTACTTAAAGGTTACACAATGAATGATGCTCATCTGCATCACAATAAAGAGGAATTCTAGCATAGGAAACAACTCAACACATATCAAGGGGTAGATATATATATCAATATTCTATGAATGACAAACATGATGCGGATTACATTCCTTTTTTATGTGTTTTATTTACAAACTCACTGTTGTATTTGGCACGACCCAACATAACATTTAGGAATTATGACTGAAAGTTGTTAAAAATGTGATTTAATGTTTATGCACATACTTCCATCAGTGTACTATCTACCCCTACCAACTTGGGTGCACATCCACCATCCACCTAGCGGTTAATTGATACAATGGCTCATGTGGAAGCAACAACCAATGAGGTAACTATCCGCTCCCGGGTCTCAAAACTTCCCCTCATTCCATCGCTCAACATTAGGGTTTTCTAGGTATTTAACATGGTTAACCGACAAGGGATAATTTGTTCGAACAACTTTGTGGCAACTGGTAGGATTTCTTTCCCTCACTCAAGCCTTCACCTTTTCAATCTTATTCCCCTCAAACTTAATTATTTTGGGGTTTTGATGCTCTCGAAAACTAATTCTCTTGGGTTTTGTTTGTAGGTTTGAGTTCCTTTCCAGGATTAATAGAGAAGACTGATAACCTGGATGCCTCTCGGTTCTGGTCTGTCACTTACACTTCTTCCCTTATGAATTCTTCACTTACATGGTTTTTATTTCTTGATTGTAATGATTTTTCTCTTCCTTTGTTTTGGCAAGCACTAGAGCATGTGCAACTATGTCTTCTTATTCAAGTACAATAGTTAAGTTCATTGTTATTTCTTTTCCTAGGTTTTCATAACTTCTAAAGCCCCATCTTCTCTGATAATTTTTGGTTATTTGTCTCATTTTCTAGGTAAGTCTAGTGTTGGTCTCATTTGGTTTTCATACAACTCTAACTACATGCAACTACTCCTCCACTATATGTCTCCCCAGGTTCTTTTCCTCTTCATCTCACTTAGTGGATTAATGGGTTTTCTCAAAATTTATTTTTTGTCATGCTAAGTTTTATTTGTACCCATGACCGGTTAGAATTACCCTAGGGTTTGGCGAATTCACGATTTTCTAGAAATTTATAACTGATTCCTAGGATTTATTTATAACCCTAACTAATTGTATCTTTATGTTTTAGTACAATGATAAAACTACATGGTTTTGTTATGATAACTCGATGAGTTCCTTTTCTTACTAACAAAATTTTGATTTATATATAGATTGGCAACTAACGTTTCCCTTACTTGTTATAGAACTTTTTTAATATAAATATGTTATGGAAGCCTTCCATTTTTCTTGCTTTGTTAATAGAGTTCAATTATGGATAAATTAAATTATATTATGGCACCTGTTGTTTCTTTACTTTATTATCATAATTCGATTATAGATCAATTATGGCATTTTGTTGTTTTCTTTGCTTCTCAGCAACAATCGATTGTGTAAAAATATCGGGCCATTGTTTCTATTACATTTTCAAGAGAAAAAGAAATAAGTGCTTAAGAGTTTAATTAGTCTTTCAGAACTTTTCCTGTTGTATGGTAGTTTATTAGTTTCCCGTTTATCAGTTATGAAAGAAAACATGTCTTCACGACTTCAATTTGTAGCCTCATTTATCTGCATATTTATATGTTTTTCTCATTTACTGAGTCTCAATTTCCGAATCTAGAATATTGTTTCTTTGCTTACCTTTTTCTCTAGAATTTTCACATGTATATAGTAAGGACATTGTCACTTGGTTGCAAGGAGAATTGGCCATTTCGAGTTCAACTTGTTACCCAAAGGTGTTAATGGAGTTTAGCCATGGTCCTAGACTGTCTTCGATGGGCTTCAACCTATAATATCGAGACTAACCACAACCCTCGCACGACTATCTCTCTTTTAATTGTTCAAAGGTCTATTAAGTTCACTTCGAGATTTTTCTAGAAATACATACACAATAATTTTCCCTTCTAAATATAGTTTCTTCAGTTCCAGTTATATGATTAAGACGTAAAAGCATCTCAATTCTTCTTTCATTATTCACGTAGTGTAAATCAATTTTGTAGAACTACTTATTCTATTATTCAAACCTCATACCAAAATGAATTCTCATTCACACCATGTTCATTAAGTTTTCAAAATAAATAACACAAAAACATTCTTTACTTTTCTGACACACAAAGCCACGAATTTCCTTAAAAACTTAAGCAAACCACATCCATGTATTGATACTTATATAATGTTATGCTTTCACTGCAAGATTAACCAGGAAGTCTATCAACCCAACCATGAGACTAGTAATTATGTATAGTCTCCCCCCAAGCTTCCTCTCGTCTAGATAGTATAGGGATGAACTTTGAGTTAAGGTAGTTTTCCAAACCTCAAGACCACCTAGTCTAGTTCAGAGCTTTAACTCACACGGATCACTTAAGGGTTCATGTTAGGTCCCTATACTACTAGTGTAACCCATTATTTTTATTAGTACAACCCCTTATTATATTGTTGTGCCCATGTAGTCCCGATATTGTTATTATTGTGCCCCATAGAAGCCCATTATTGTTATTATTGTGCCCTTACATTATTATTGTTATGTCAACTCTGATATATTATGACCCTTTAAACTCCTATATATAGAAAGGATGTCTTGTCATTTGTATCATCCAAGAATTGTTCATTTGTGTAATGTAAAGGAGGTTTCCCCTCAAAGAGGCTCAATTATAAGGTGTTGATATATCTTTTATATCTTTTTGTGATCTGGTTTCATAACATTTGGTATCAGAGCTTTGGATACTAGGGTTTCACTGCTTCAAATAGGTCATCATGGCATTTTTGCTATAGCTTTTTTGCTATGAAGTTTCATAAGCAAAATAAGACCCCATTTGAGAAGGAATCGGTCTGAAACTCGGGTCCGAATTTTAGATCTTGTCTCGCTATATTTCCAAAGATATGATCTAAGGAAGTTATGGTTTTTGCAATCTCTATAATTACATCTCAAACAGGTCATTGTGGAATTTTCACCATAATATCTTTTCTACGAAGGTTCTAATTTTGACATTAAAACCCATTTGAGCCGAAATATTGGTGAAGCACGGGTCTGAATCTCAGATCTTGTCTTGTTATATGTTAGGATATATAATCTGAGGAAGTTATGGTTTTTGCAGACGCCCGAATTACATTCTAAACAGGTGACCTTGGGAAAATCATCATAACTTTCTCTTTGAGCAACAAATTGAAATTTCATAAGAAGTTATAGAAATAGGACAAGCTGTAGTTTTTTGTCTATATTTTTTAGATCCAAAGTTCAAAACAGTGAAACGTGGCACATCGTACAAGTTCGCTCTATTGAAACATTATATAATCCGGTCATCTTAGGAGATTGGGCATAACTCTTTCTTGGACAATCAAATTCTGATCAGACTTACGGGATTAGAAAGAGGACTCAAAGGGCTACCATAGGAGACAATTACATAACTTGGAGATCTGAAAGTGTAGAGTTACAGTCGTTTAAAGATCGAGCTCCTAAAATAAAGAAAAGGCGATATGAGGAAGTTTGATGGAAATGATCTGGTAAATTTGATACTACAGATGGAGAAATATTTTGATCTACATGAAGTGTAACTGTTGCAAAAGGTATGTATTGCATATTCATATTTAGAACCAAATCAATTTGTATGGTATAGAGGGCTTTGTTCTCGTAAAAAACTTGTCACCTGGTCAATTTTCACAGAGGAAATGAACACATTATTAGGATACAAAGAGCAACACCTTCTTTAGCCAATTGATAAATCTCAAACAAAAGGGTTCAATGGAAGATCACATTGAGGACTTCTTAAAATTGAATATAAGAGTAAATGATATTCCAGAGAATCAAATGATTGATGTCTTCATAGGGAATTTAAAGGATAACATTTAACATGAGGTTTGTCTTTGGGAACCCGATTCATTGGAGAAGGCTTTCAGGTTGGCAAGAAAAATTGAAAGCAAAATTATGGAAATAAGGAATCCCACCATTCACGACTATAATTATGGAAGTGTTTTTTCTCCTAGCCTTCCACAACCTACAAGGATTACACCACAACAATTGGAAGAAAAAAGAGAAAAAGGGCTTTGTTACAATTGTGATAACAAATACACTAAGGGTCATAAATGTGCAGAAGAAATTATTTTATATAGATTATGAAGAGGAGAAAGAAAAGGATCAAGAAACATCAAAAGAAGAAGATACACACAAGGAACCAAACCCAGAGAAAGAAGAAATGAATCCGACGATATCTTGTAAAGCATTGGCAAGAATTACCACTCCACAAACTCTTAAGATAGAAGGACATATCAAGAAGAAAAAGGTTCAAGAAGTGAAAGATCACATCAAGAAAGAATAAATGAATCCAACCATATCTTGTAATGCATTGGACAAAATTACCACTCCTCAAACTATCAAGATAGAAGGACATATCTAGAATAAAAATGTTCAAGAAGTGAAATATCACATCGAGCATCAAGAAATGAATCCGACCATATCTTGTAATGCATTGGAAGAAATTACCACTCCTCACACTCTCAAGATAGAAGGACATATCAAGAAGAAAAAGATTCAAGCAGTGAAAGATCACATTGATTATCAACAACAAGTTCTCCAACTTTTAAAGGATAACACTAATCTAGGTGGATGTAGGTGGCTATCCACCTATCCCATTTGGACCCCCACAATTGTCTCTTTCAACTTTTTCAGTTTCCTAAATTGTAGCACAGTTTACTATTTTTAGCAGTTTTTTGGGTCTTGAACTTCCGGAGCCGTTTTGAGGCCCTAAATGACGTTTTTTGGGAAATTTGGGACAACATGGGTTATCTCTTCCCAAAGTTGTAGTGCTCAGATAGATATTTCTAACGAGCTATTGTACGCGTCAAACGGAGATCGTATGCCAAAGTTACGACCCCGGGAAATTGATGTACCAATTTACCCAAACGGGGCCCACAATTTGTCGTTTCATCTTCTAGGGTTAGGTTTCGACATGTGAAGGGCTTTCCATTGCTTCTCAACAATAAATAGGCATTCGAGCCTCATTATAAGATGGTTCAGAGGCATGTAGATGCCACATCTCTTCTCAGAGATAAGCTACCATCGCCCTAGCTGGTTTATTTCCATTACTATTTGTAAGCATATTTCAGTGTTTTACATTAATGAAATAAAGTATTATTTCTGCTACATATGTGTGTTTATGGTTATCTCTGTAATTTGTTGCGTTCTTGTTTAAATCCGGATCAGTGGTATCAGAGCGGTCTATTTTTTCTCTGTTTTTCTTTGCATGTCCCCAACGAGGTTGGGATATAAGGACTTAGGGCTTGAACAGGTCGAACCTTTGCAAGACCAGCCTTGAAAATCCCAACGACCTCCCATGTCAGATGAAAAGAAATATGAGGGGGCAAGAGATCCTATCAAAATCTTGCTCGAAGAAGCCCTCGAGCGGCAAAGGAACGCGATGATGGACAACTTTGCCCAAATCCTTCAGCGGCTACCTAGAGGCAATGCATTAGCTTCCAACAGCTACTCTGGAAATGCCACACCATTTAAGGTACAAGTTAATTTTTAAATCCCCATCTTCGAGGGTCAAATAGATGCAAATGTTGTAGATAAATGGTTAAATCTGCTAGACGGGTATTTTTCTATTCATGAATTTTCGAGTCGGGAAAATATTATTTTTGCTTTTCTCAAAGCAGCCCCCCACGTTAAGGACTGGTGGGAAACCTACTATGATCAGAAGGATGAAAGTACAGGCTTAGTGTTTTCAGCCGCACCCACTTGTGATTCATTCTGGGATGCCATCAAGGAGCAGTACTGCCCTGTCAAAAGCTACGAGGACAAATACACAAATTGGACCACATTGTGACACGGAAGGGACCAAGATGTGCCAGAGTTCACCAACATTTTTCATACCCTTCGAACATAGTTGGGTATCAAAGATTCTGATCTGCATCTGGTACTCAAATACTGCAATTTCCTACACAGATACATCCAAGAAGAAATGGAGTTCCTGAACATCTCCTCGCTCGACACGGTGTACCGATATGCTATCAAAATCGAGCAAAAGTTCAAACAGAAGAAGCGAGACTTTGTACCTGCAAATCCAAAGCCTAAAGGACAAAGCCAAGGCGGGGCAACCCAAGACAACCCATCAAAGCCGCAAGAAAAGAACAACACCACGATGTCGAAAAAGGACATAGGAAAGTGGTGTGAGTTCCACAAGTGCCCCACTCACAACACAAGTGAGTGTCGGACCAAGCAGTCGCTAGTGGCCAAGTTGAAGGCTTCCGAATCAGATGCATGTTCCGACCCTGAGCCAGAACCCGACAAGGGGAATGGAAAAGGGAAGCAGGTCATTGATGCGAATCCTAGCACCATTGTTTCCACCACCAAGATCCAGAAGAATAAACCCGAAGATCCAGAGGAGGGGGAGTGTCTTTTCCACTCACAGATGTGGGTGAAGGGTTCATCACTGCAATTCATTGTCGATAGTGGTAGCCAAAAGAACCTCATTTCAGTAGAGATCGTGAAGCGGTTAGGCCTATCAACTACACCACACCTACAATCATATAGTATCACATGGCTTCATGAAGGACGAGATATCAAAGTTTGCCAGCAGTGCCGCCTTCCCTACAACATCAAGCCCTTCACATACGAGGTATTGTGTGATGTTACACCTCTAGATGTTTGCGATGTACTACTAGGCCAACCATACTTGTGGAGGCGACATGCTGTATATGAGTCAACGCCTCGCGCTGTGATTATTTCTTTGGGTGATGCATTATACTGGATACCGGAGGTAGCCCCACCTACCACCACCTCTTTGATCACTACTAAGAAAGGCAGCAAGCTCATCTCCTAGTCTAGGAAATTCATTTTCTGTCAGGTTCGCTCCCAACGTAAGGGGAAGATCATTGCTACATCCATGACCCCCGTAAAGGGTTCCTCCACGCAACAGCAACAGCAAAGGGATATGGTCATGACAGAACACAAGAACAACTTCTCCTCAACCACAGGGGTACCACACAAGTTTCAGGTGGATGACAAATTTGGTTACATCTGCAGAGAGAACGCCTTACCAGAACCCATCAGAAACTCAGACCACTCCGACGTGGTCCTTACACTAGTACTAAGGCTACGGGAAACAATACTTTGAAGCACAACATTCCTCCATTCCTTCTCTTGCACCGAGTTTTCAATGTGGACCGTCATTGACCATGTTTCCCACCATTTCTGGACACATCAAAGATTGCATAACAGCTCACCAGAGACCCAGATCAGCAAAAGCTTCCGCATCTCAAGGAGGAACTCAACACAATGGGGACCATTGCTTCCTAAGGGGGGAGGAATGATTCAGGTGGATGTTGGTGGCTACCCACCTATACCATTTGTATCCCCACAACTTTCTCTTTCAGCTTTTTCAGTTTCCTAAATTGTAGCACAATTTACTATTTTTAGCAGTTTTTTGGGTCTTGAACTTCCGGAACTACTTTGAGGCCGTAAATGACGTTTTTTGGGAAATTTGGGGGCAACATGGGTCCATGGACTGATGTTGCCCTTCCCAAAGTTGTAGTGCTTGGATAGATTTTTCTAACGATCTATTGTACGCGTCAAACAAAGATCGTATGCCAAAGTTACGACCCCGGGAAATTGATGTACCAATTTACCCAAACGAGGCCCACAATTTGGCGTTTCATCTTCTAGGGTTAGGTTTCGGGATGTAAATGGTTTTCTATTGTTTCTCAACAATAAATAGGCCTTCGAGCCTTATTGTAAGACAGTTCAGAGGCATGTAGCCACCACATCTCTTTTTAGAGATAAGCTACCACCACCCTAGCTTGTTTATTTCCATTACTGTTTGTAAGCATATTTCAGTATTTTACATTAATGAAATGAAGTATTATTTCCGCTGCATATCTATGTTTATGGTTATCTCTGTAATTTGTTGAGTTCTTGTTTAAATCCGGATCAAACACCACTTTGGTGCAGAATCAAATGAAACAACGGGAAGATCAACATTGCAGTGAAAGAAGTTTTGATGTAGGCGATTGGGTATTTTTACGGCTACATCTCAAGCAAGCTATTTATGAGAATGAAATGTTGGAAATACTACATACACTTAAGAAACAACGACCTTACCTAATGGGAAGACACTTCAAGGTGAAAATGGATCATGATAGTATTAAATACTTTTTAGAAAAAATATTATCTTTAGAAGAACAAAAAAGATGGGTCACAAATATGTTGGGTTATGACTTTGAAATCATCTACAAAAAAGGAAAGCAAAATGTTGTTGCAGATGCAATCTCAAGAAAGGATGAGGATGCGGAAGCATTTTTTTGTACTATTTCTATTATCCAACTAGATTAGATAAACGAAGCAAGGGATGAACGGAAGAAGGACAAAGAAGTGTGGCCACTCATTCAAAAGTTGCAGAAGGTCCCAATTCAAACAATATTGCCAGAACTTGACGAGGAAGGAAAAATCAGATTGGAACATGGAGTAGTCACATAAACAAGAACCTGACAGCTATGAAATAGATCAATTTCAGAGTATATCATCAAGTGGAAGAACTTACCTGCTGAAAATTCCACATGGGAGGATAATAATTTTATACAGAAGCATCAAGAACTACTCAAGCGTTGAGGACAACACTTTTTGAAGGAGAGGGGCATGTTAGGTCTCTATACTACTAGTGTAACCCCTTATTGTTATTAGTACAACCCCCTTAATATATTGTTGTGCCCATGTAGTCCCCATATTGTTATTATTGTGCCCCATAGAAGCCCATTATTGTTATTATTGTGCCCTTACATTATTATTGTTATGTCGGCGCTGATTATATTATGGTCCCTTAGACTCCTATACATAGAAAGGAGGTCTTATCATTTGTATCATCCAAGAATTGTTCATTTGTGTAATGTAAAGGAGGTTGCCCCCTCGAAGAGGCTGAATTCTAAGGCGTTGATCTATCTTTTCTATCTTTTTGTGAGCTGGTTTCATAACAGTTCCACTAGCTCAGAGTCTAACTCAAGAACTCCTTAGTATTTGCAATGCCCTGCTCATCGGCACAATGTTTGTGCCAAGTATCATTTCATTCAACTCTTTCTCTCCTCGGGCCTTTTCCTTCTTCCCCTCAAGAAAATTCTGCCCTCCTTGGATCCCTTCCTTTCTCTAGGAAACGTGAGAGCTTCTAATTGACCTAACCGCCTAGAGAGTTTATTATTTTAAAGTTTTATTTTAAGACCAAAACTTCATTTCTTTAATTGTTTTTATTTCATATCTTAAACATGTTGTTTGTTAGGCCTTCCTCTAGACCACAAATTAGTTAAGTTCATAAAATATTAGTAAAAGTGAAAAGTAAAATTGAAACAACAACAATAATTAATAAAGTATCCACAGGGTGTCCATTTGCAGTATAAAATATTAATTTAATATATAGTATTCTAAAATATAAGAAATTATTTATATTTCAGCAATAAAATAAATTAGATATCACATTGTTGATTATGTCGCTTTCCAATTCAGTATGGAAGAGATGTGTGTAAGGTTATGTTATGTTATTGTAAACACTTTGACTAGTAAAATTACATAACAATAAAAATAAATTTAAAATACAACTAAAAATAAATAAAATATAAAAATAAAATAAAATAAACAAAAACAAATAATTATAATTATCGACTATTAATAATTAAATCAGTCTAGATCCGTGTTAACTTTGGATCTACCAAGTGTCGAGAGGGATTGGATCTCTTTTCCCTCTAAAAGAAGTTTGCACCTTAAGAGATTTGATCCCTCTTTGCGCTTGGTAGATCCCGAGTTAAGATGGACCTAGGCTGTATTATTATAAAACATGAAACATATGAGCAAAAACACATGAAATACTATTGAAAAAAATGTTTCTATCACAAAATAAAATGTGAAAAATATGTATCCTCTAGAACAATGAAAATTTAAAAACAGTTAGATAATTAAAGCATGCACTTGGGAGTTGGATGTATTGGCTTAAGGCCCCAAACATAATTTTTGACATTGTTTAATTATTTTATGTTTTGGAGTTTTTTTATTGAAATTTGGCAACACAATTTGTGGTTAAATACATTTTTTATTTTTGAATGCATAAATGGATTCAAAGCATTGAGAAATTTATGGGGCATTTGGATTATGATATGTTCATAGATCAAACTTGTCATTCCAACAAATTCCTTCCCATGTTTGGGATAAATTTGAATAATAGATTTGAATAAAATATTTAATCAAAAACTCTTAAAACATAGAAGAATTAGACAACAACATAATTTTAACTTCATTCTACCCCTTCTCCCTAACAATTAAAAAATAGTAATCACCACTTTATCTTTCCTTTTTCTAAACAAACTTGCAATAATTTTTTTTTTAAATTTACTATTAAAACAAAATTTCCACATAAAACGTAGAACTCTTTTTATGGTGAAATCTTCATATAATTTTAACTTCATTCTACCCCTTCTCCCTAACAATTAAAAAATAGTAATCACCACTTTATCTTTCCTTTTTCTAAACAAACTTGCAATAATTTTTTTTTTTAAATTTATTATTAAAACAAAATTTCCACATAAAACGTAGAACTCTTTTTATGGTGAAATCTTCATATGGTCACTGCGAATTTAAAAATCATCTGTAATTTTTTATTTTTATTTTGTAATACTAATTTAGTGATTTCATTTTGACTGTGAAAACTAAATTTCAAAACATGTAATTTTGAGTGTTTGAATTGTTGCGGATACAGTGTCATTAAGAATTATTGAAACACTTACAATTTTGAAATTTAATAACAAATTAACTAAAATTTGTAGTAACTTTTCTCAAAATCATATCAAACTTTCCATTGTTTTCCAAACCAAATTGTCACCAAATTAAGGTACGGCTAAAAGTGGGTGATGCCTGAGTCAGTGTATGAAGCGTTAATGAATCACCATCAAAGTAAAGGGTCGTAGGTGGCTCAGTGTATGAAGTCTTAATCAATCACCATTAGCTTTGAGGCCACTTGGCTACTACCGCCAAAAATTACTAACATTTTTACAAAAATCATAAACTATCAAAAATACGTTCGCCGATTTAGCGTATGGGAGTCAGTGTATGAAGGCTTAATTAATCGTTGAGGCCACTTGGCTATTACAATTTACAGGTTACTTATTAATAATCTACAAGTTGTGCATGCTGAACCCGATAGGTTATATCCTGGTTGTTGGACTTGGCAAAATTAATAACTTTTTACAAAAATACGTTCCAGCTACTACCGATTCAGCCGAAGGTGTGACAATATGACCTTTTTCTCTTGATATTGTAGGGATTTATTTCATGGAATACCACCATTTAAGTGGTGGCAATGTCATTGTTTTTTTTGTTTTTATTGGACATTGCCACCGCATGTTTTTTTTTTATTGGACATTGCCACCCCCATGGTTTCTGAATGATCTATAATCTCTTAAAAAATATATAATTTAAATATAAAATTGAAACTATAACTTCAGTGATTTAAAATATCGAATAACCAGAAAAACCAATTTATAATATATTTATGTTAAATAACCAACAACCATATAATATTAATACAATACAGGAAATTACAAATATTCCTGTATACTGTTGAGATTAATCCTTGAGTGGCATAATACATTTAATAGGACATTGGATTATTTTGGCATTTGGTCCAATTGCCATCAATGGCCACGCGCGTGCGAATGCAGGATGGATATTGGTGGAGACTTGTACGAGAGATTTTGATGTTGTTTTGGTTAATTATTTGATGTATAGGTGTTTTTACAAAGATTTGATTAAATAATTGTTAGTCAAAACATGTTGAAAGGTATTTGATATTATGTTAGACTATATTTCCAAAACATTGTAATATGGGTGATAAGCACCAGTTTTGTAGCAAGGATGTTGTAACTATTTGGATTATTGACTTTACTTCATCAAACCAAGGTTCGTACAAATTTGACGCTCACAATGTTGTATATAATCGGTCTACTATTTTTCATTGCTAAGCTAGGGCGATAGATTGCTAGGGTTTTTCAAACTAGCTTTCTATTGACTAGAAAAACTCTGATTACCAACTCTAGAGGTGAAACTTACCCTAATTGGGAGAAAAGAAATGTTGCATATTGCAAGAATGAAACACTGAAAATTGCTAGCAAAATATTATGACATTTTCTATCTACTAACCATCATACCTTGCTTGCAAAAGAACCCTACTTTAACACGTGAGGTTTTAACTAATCTAAGCAAGAAATCCAATCTATAGAGTACTAACTGTTGTGTGCATGAATAAATATAAATAACTCTTTTTCTTTTATCTTTTTGCTTGAAAAATGTAAATGCTTTTATCTTTTTGCTTGAAAAATGTAAATTCCAATCTTTCCGGGGATATAGGTGTGGAGGAAGAGAAGTACAATGGTTGTGATGGCTTGGAGGTCAAGGAGGGGCCTAAACTTGGCTTTAGTGATGATTCTTCTCAATTCGGGCTCAAAACAAGCTGCTACAGTTTTTCATATAGGATGTACTAGTTCTCCTACAAGATCCCCTATTTTACTACAGTAACAGGTCGAAAGCTTAGGGAGTGGTCTAGAAGGTGGGATGGATCTTGGAAAAGGTGAATAAGGAGGGAATAAGGCATGGAAGTGGTAGGCACGTACTCAAAACTCAAGCAAAAGCTTCATGATGGTTGTCTTTGCTCAATGGAAATGGCAAGTTTTCCTCATAAAACAAGAATTCGAATTGAAAGCTTAGTGACATTTTGACAATCATGGGTGGATATGGCTTGGATGAGGCTGATGAGATGAGGTCTCCCTTCAATGTAGAAACTCCTGCAACAACACACATCATTGTTGGAATTTATACATAAATTCATCTAAAAATAAGAAGAGTTTACTCAAATAGAAGAAAACACAGTTGTCACCATTTGTTTGCTAAGTTCATGCATGGAAGTGTTTGAAACCAATACAAAAGCAACATGAAATCAGTGCAAAGCCTAAGGGATTAGAAATTCCAATTGCAACTTATCCTATGAAACTAAAAGATAATGACCTAATTAGCAGTTAACCCTAGATTATGCAAAAGCAAGAATTCTGTCTTTTTTGGGTTGTGTGGGAAGTGTTCCTCAAGCCATGATCCCTCAAAAGGAGAAATGAGGTGAAAACCACTTTTTGTCAGCCTTTTTGGAATATCTTCTTGTCACTACGATTCTACTATTATAATTATCCATAAATGGAAGCAAACTAATTAACCCTACCAATATTTGCAAATTAACAACACCAAAATCAATGCAACAACTAACTCTGAGCGTAAGATAAGCATACAAATACAACAAGAGGAATCTCTGCTACTAGGGTTGGGCCCTAACCAGAAAGCTTCAACCCTCTGAGTCAACTCAGTGCTGGATCAAGGGAATGCTTCTCATTTTCATTAAAATATCAAAAAATACACAAGAGTGCTTGGTTACAATGCTTCAACTCGAAAATGTTGCTTAGATATCTTGAACAAAAAATCTAAATCCTAATGAGGCTCTAGGCCTCTTGATTTATACAACCTAAGTTACTAACTACTTCCTTAAATTTAGGGAGGCTTGGTTCCCAATATCGAGATCAACTAGTCTTCAACAATCATTGTGAGATTTGATTGAGGAATATTTGAGTGAGTGAGGAGTTAAGGAGGGTGATCATATCTCCTAGAATCCCTCTTGCTTGTCTTTATTCGAGTTCCTACACTTCAATTAGCCAAAACTTGCTCCAAAACCTGCAACAATGCACATTAGACCACTGGACATGACATCTCATCTTTACTCTCCTCATTAAGCAAAATATAATTAAAACATGTAAAGAATTATGAGAAAAGTTGATTTTAGTAAGCTGGAGGTGCATTAAGGTCCACATAATTTACCTATTGATGAGCCTCATCATCACCCCCTATTGAAAATGTTGCTCATCCTCTAAGAAACTCAATATATGTCTGTCTTTCATTGCTTTGGTGGCTTCCCTAACATTCCAGGCTTTTGTTGTAGACTCCTCCTCTTGTGGATAAAACCCTACATTGCTCTCTATCTCCTCCCACTGCTTTTTTTCTTCTTCATTTCTCCCCTCTAGCATACCTAAAATCAAAGGTGGGCTAAGTTTCAATCCAATCCAGTTGACATTGAGTCTCTCTAATGTTTGCGTATACATTAGGACTCTTTGTAGTTCATCCCTCATTCTACCAAAAGAATGATATTCTTTGATCTTTAGGATGTAGTTTAATGTGTTCCATCTCCTTTGGTAGGCTTGCTGGCTCTCATCTCCTAGCAATCTCAGCATGCTTTCAAAATGATTCACTGCTTGTTCTTGTATAGCAAGGTATCGTGGTGCAAGCTTGGGATCATTTGCAATGAGGTTGTGAGTGCTGATGACAGCCATTGAGTTAGGTTGTGCTGCTCTGATGAAAAGGGGTTATGTTTCTTCTCTTGCCAATACCCTTTTCATTTATGTAGGCTAGCTTCCTCGTGAGTCATCTAAGATGCCAAGGCCATTAGTTGTAAGTCCCCTAGCTTTAGATTGGGGTCCCACACATTTAAATCTATGAGAGCTAAATTCTGTAGGTAGAATTCAGATATCCTTGCTGTATCCTCGAGGGTACTTTGGTCATAGAGATCAATGCATTGCATGTAGTCTTGGAAAGGCATAGTTCCTCTTTGTGCTAGGGTTTTTATCTGAAATTGCAACCATTGTTCTTTGAGGTATAAGGCATAAGTTTTTGCTAGCATCCTGCATTGAATTGCCTCCATGGATAAACTTGCCATAGTTTCCAATTGGCCTTCCTTTTCCTATAGCTACTTTCTTAGCCATGTGTTCTCAACCTCTAATTGAGATTTCATCATTTTTTCCCTACCTCTCATGCTACTTAATTCTCTACCCATTTCTTACAGCTTCTCTTCCATGTGGCTTACATCCTCCACCCCTTTTGATTTAGCAATTTGCATCCACCGATGTGTCCTTTCTCTCTCTTTTTCAAGTTGAAAGAATAGAGGAATGGAAAATGTTTGTGGTATCACCCTACCTCCTTCAATGAATCTGTAATAGGAGCTAAAGTTTTGTTGTGGGCTAGGCTCCTTGAGCTCTTGGGACTCTTCCTCTATTGTTTCTTGAGTAATTTCTGCCTCTTTTCCTTCCCTTTTCCCTTGCATCCTTCCCTAATCCTTTTTCTATGTTTCCTACAACTTTGATAGGGTTTCCTATAGGACTGTCTTTGCTCCATGTAGTTTTATCTATGTTTCTTGGAGGAGACCTTTCCCTTTTTGTGAAGGGGTCAAAGGTTGTTTACCTTGTTTTGTTGAGGCTGACTTGGTGACAAGTCTCCTAACATAGGTGATTGGTGACTTAGGAGAATCTTGCTCTGATGTTTCTTTTTATTTCTTCTTCTCTAGAGGGACTACTTTCTCTCGTTATTTTGGTGAGTCCTCTATGATAATTGGAATCTTAGTAGGGGTTCGAGGTCTCCCTTGTTTAATCCAAGTGCTCTTCCTTGTTTTGAAGTAAAGGGGAGTTTGCCTCTGTCTTTTTCTATTTTATTTGACATGTGTACTTAGGGTAGTTAGAGAAGCTAATGCCTTCTTCTCTTAGGCTCTGGAGACACCCTTGGTGATTCTTCTACCTTCATAGGAAATGTACTTGATGATGTGGTAACTTACTTCATTCCAAGGATATGGAATGCTTTCCCTCCTAACCCCATTTTTGCCTTCAATTGGTTCTTCTCTTTCCAAGAAAACACTCTTCCTGGCAAGAGTGTTGTTAGTCTTGTCCTCTTTTCTCCACTGCAACCTGAGGGGGAGTGTAGTTATCCTGCTAATACTCTTAGGGGTAATTTCTATTCACAAACCTTTCACTATAGTAGTGGAAATGGCTCTAGTGAAAGGTATGAGTGAAATTTCAAATTATCTAGCCACATCATCATCGTATCCCCTCAGTAATTCAAAGAACTCCATCCATTGATGCATTGTAAATATTTCTACCACCAGTGGATGCTGGTGTATTCTGGTTGTGTTGGTGGGCTCCCTTTTGTTGAAACCTCTTGTCATATTTTCCTGGAAGTTTTTACCTGAATGAGGTTTGGGTGGCTAAAGTTTAAGAACTTTTGTAGGTGATGAGATTTCAGAGTTTACTCCTCATTGGCCTTCACAAAAATTTGTCTACCTTAATGTGTACTACAAATACTTAAGAGAAATGAGAATTTCTTCCTTTTTTTCTACAAATGAGAAACACCGCAGGTATGGCACCTACCTCCCTTTTCTATTCTCTGGTGATGAGAATTATTGAATTGATAGACCTCGATGTCCACTTACAACTCTGCGCGATAATCCTCCTTGTATCCTATAGCTTTCCTATAGTTTCCTGTAGGTGCTCTTGTTTGATGTGGGTGTTGATTGTCCCTTGTAGGTGCTCACTATAGGGATGTCGAGAGTAAATTTTTCGTTTGGTGACCCCTCGAAGTTGCCTCTACCTTCTGATTTTCGAAATAACAAATCCTTTGCATGGGAGTGAGTGATTATTTCTATTTGTGGATGATTTTGTTTGGTGGTGTGCTGGCTGGCCGAGTATGAATACCTCCTTTTGGACCATTGGTCCCACTACTAGTTTATCATATCACCTTTCCTTGTAATCATCGCCCACCTTTATTCTTCGTAACTTAACCATTTTTTTTATTCATTCCCCTTTTTTTGATGTGACCTTGCCACGTGTGCAGTTGACTAATCCTTTTTCTTCTCATTATCTGACCGAGGGTGGCCAAGTTAACTGGTCACCTTCGCTTATAAAATCAACTTCCTACATATTCCTACAGTTTAATAATATTTGTACCTATGAGGGAGTATTGGTGAGATGACATACCTGTTGGTCCTTTGCCTTGTTGATGCATGCTGGAGAGTGGTGGTGATTTGTTGTTTTTGACCTAGCTGCATATTGTCCACTGTGTTTTTTTCTTCTTATTTTGTTGATGATTTTCTCCTTAGATGATGTACAAGTGTTGGCTTTTGTTGCTACTGGGCTTCTTGTTGCTACTGAGCTTTGGAGGAGCTTCCTCATTCCTGTAGTCCTTATGTTGAAGGTGGGTTGGAGTTGCTGTGGCCTTTTTCGTGGAATAGACTACTACAAGATTTCCTACAGGATGTCCTGTAGTTGCCTTTTTCTTGAATTTTCACATATTTTCTCTGCTCTGAAGTTGAATGGGTATTGGAATGAGTGGAAGATGTGGTTATGGATTGAAAAGGGAGGTAGGCTATTGTTGGCATGCCCTTTTTTGATGTTCTTTTTATTCTCCCCTTTGTTATTTTTTATTTTATTTTCTAACTTGATTTTTGTTGATGGACATAGGGGTGACATGGTCATGAAGGGTGTTGGCTGAGGTGTGGTGAGGTCAATGGCTCTTTTCATATTCCAAAACGGGCTTGTGTCACCATTTTTCCATGGGACTTCCCTTCATGTACTTTTTCTGGACCTCCTGTAATACCTATAAGAAACTCCTATAGTATTACAGGGAATCCTATAGAAAACACAGAATTACTTGGAATTGGAATATGGAGTTTAGTATGGATGGAAGAGCATGGGGATTATGGAGGAGATGAAATGGACGAAGGAAAACATAGTGTTGGTAAAAGGATCCCCCAAAGGGCATTCACCATTGTCAGAGTGGCCAGTCTTTCCATAACGAATTGATTTGAGTGTTTTTCCTCTTAACACTAGGAGATCCAGTGATTGGGATTCAAAACTAAAACCTTGCACTCATTGGCCTAGAGTAAAAAGCCCTCAAAACAGTCATCCATGTGACCAACCACTGGAGGCCCTCAGAACGGTCATCCATATGACCGGCCATTAGAGGCTTTGAAATAGAACTATACAAACCCTCTCTAGCCACTTAGCTGAGAATGTATTTCTTCGAAGGGAGCAACGTCACAAAGTTCTATTAGAGAAGCTTCTTCTCCTGCCAAATCATTTTGAGAAAAAATCAAATATTTTTAAATAGTTTATTATTTGGACATTGAGAACAATAGAAAATGTTATTGTGAGAACACTTGAATATTTTCATATAGTTTATTATTGCATCATGTTAAAAGTGGTTAAGGTTATGTTGAAATTGCATATTTTTTAATTTTATTTAATAATTTTAATTTTTTATTATTAAAATATTGTTATAAGTAGTTAATGTTTTTTTGAGATTGCGTATTGTAATTAGGTTTTAGATTTTATTTACAAAGAGTTTGTTCTAATTTGTAGCCTTATATAAAATTGAGTGTGATCACTCTTTAGGTTAAACTTTACTTCAAAACAACAATACTTAATTTTTTCATATTTTTCTTGTTTCTTTCTCTCTCATTGTTTCTTGAATGTGAAACCTCAAAACTTCATTTCTCGTCTCATTGTCTTTTCTTGTTTTGTTTTCCATTTCTTGTTTCTGGTAACATAGAGCCACAGGTTACCAGGGCTAGACTTGTAGATTATACACTGTAAAAGTCATTTACTTGTTCACTGATGGCCTGATCTATACAAACTTCAAGTACAAATTAGTCCAAGCCCCCAAGCTGATCTTTCTTCCCATGGATGGAAAACATAGTTTTTCTCACAAATCGTCAAATTATAGTGAGGCTCTCAGAATAACCCACACCAAATGCCAAAACTTGTTTCTGGAAGTCCATGTTGAAGTGAGAAATGTTGGCCCAAGCGATGGTGGTGATGTCTTGTTTTTATTCTCCTCACTGCCATCCAATCAACACGCCCCAAAGAAGCAATTTCTCAGATTCAAAAAGATCCATGTCCAAGCAAGATCCATGAAGAAAGTCCATTTCACTCTTAATGTATGCAAGGATCTCATCATTGTTGATAACACTAACAGTAGGAAGTTTCTATTGGGTTCTCATATTCTTCACAGTGGTGATATCCAACACTTTGTTTATCTGTAAATAAGTAGTTCATTCCACTCAATAGAAATCTCTTTGTCTTCTTTCCCAAGGAGCAACAAGGTAGCTTTGTTAAATTTTCCCTCACAACTGGAATACATTATTGTTGATTGTATCCCCTTAGTAGAGATAGTTTTCAACAACTGTAGGTTGAGGCTTTTCTATATTGGTAGTAGTAATATACATATTCATGATGTTGTTTTTGCTAAGAGGCTAAGAGGCTATGAATTCATCATATAAGCCTCTTTGGCCCACAAGTAAATTGGGTTTTTACCATTATTGCCTTCCCCAAAACAATTGCCACTGTGTAGATTCAAGGTATGTAGAAGATTATTGCTTTTTTTAATGAAATATTGTTCATCATGGAAAAGGGTGTTCATTACCATTTGGAATTGATATGAAATATGTAAGAGAATTACCTATGTTCATTAGTTAAAAAAAAAATATGTTATTGGGTGTGTGTTATATTCTTTTGATGCGTCACCGAAAAGAAAATAAAAATAAATAAAATAAATATAATAAATAAATAAATAAATATATATATATATATATATATATATATATTATTATATATATATATGCAAACCCATAATAATTGGGAATACTCAAGGATGGGGGATGGACCCAAAGATGGTGGAAGACCTACCATGGTTTTGGCAGATGGTTTCGTGTATGTTTTTCGGGCACACTTGTTTTTTACCCATGGTATTTCATAAATCAAGCACAAAGGAACTACAGTTATGTTCTATATCCAAGGTTAGTGGATTGTGGTTTATGAATGTTTCGAAATGTATATATATATATATATATTTATATATATATATATATAATTATTGTAACATTGAAAGAAATATAATGAAAAATCAATTTGGTATTTTCGGTTTTGGGATCCAAGAGAAAATCTTTGTGTATATTTGTTTTATGTTCCCTGCCATTGTATATTTTTTTTTGTTTGTAGGTAATTTTTGTATAGGGTTAAAATCTACATATGCTTTGTACATGGGATGAATTGGTCACTAAGACATCAATAACCCAAGGGGTTAGGTCGACTAATTAGCATAGTTTGAATCCCCTGGGTTAGGCACTTGAGTCTAAACTAGACAAATTTACTAAGAGATGCCATTCACAAATGTGGAGAAACATCCACTACATTTACCTACGAGATTTATTGCTAAGACAAAAGTAGTGTTCTCTCGCTTTTTTCAAAAATATTTTGTCTCATGCATGTGTGCCCTAATATCTGAGAGGGTTTACCCATATAAATTTATAATCACAATTTGTATAAAAATTTCTACGGAATAAATGTTATTATAATATGAGGATATTGTACTAAGTAATGTAAGCATGTTGATACTTGAAGATATTGCACATTCTATACTATAAATTAGTGTTCTCTTGCGTGATACAAAATCAAGTACTTTCGGTGCAAGTTTTTTCAAAAATATTTTGTCTCATGCATGTGTGCCCTAAGATCTGAGAGGCTTTGCCCATATGGTTTACCCATATAAATTTATAACCACAATTCATATAAAAAAATCTAGGGAATAAATGTCATTATAATATGAGGATATTGTACTCAGTAATGTAAGCATGTTGATACTTGAAGATATTGCACATTCTATCTTACACAATAGATAAGAGGCATTTATGCCCAACATGCCACCATATACTAATGTGTTATTTCTACATTATTGAAGGGAAAGTTATCTAGCTTCCTAGTTAGGGCTTGTTTGTTGTTTTACATTTGTGTTATTTCTTTTCCAAACAAAGAGACAAAAGATAGGATCAATATATATATATATATTATGCAGACCCCATAATAGTTGGGAATACCCAAGGATGGGGGGTAGACCCAAAGATGGTGGGAAGACTTACCCATGGTTTTGCAGATGGTTTTTGTGTATGTTTTTTTGGGCACATTGGTTTTTACCCATGGTATTCATAGATCAAGCCAAAGGAACTAGAGTTATGTTCTAATCCAAGGTTAGTGGATTGGGGTTTATGAATGTTTCGAAATGTATATATATATATATATATTATATTAATTATATATATATATATATATATTAAATAATTATATATAAAATATAATATTATATAATATAATATATAATATATGATAGTATTGATATATTGTAACATTGAAAGAAATATAATGAAAAATCAATTTGGTATTTTCGGTTTTGGGATCTAGGAGAAAATATTTGTGTATATTTGTTTTATGTTCTCGCCATTGTATATTTTTTCTTTTATAGGTAATTTTTGTACAGGGTTAAAATCTACATATGCTTTGTACATGGGATGAATTGGTCACTAAGACATCAATAACCCAAGGGGTTAGGTCGGCTAATTAGCCTAGTTTGAATCCCCTGGGTTAGGCACATGAGTCTAAACGAGACAAATTTAATAAGAGATGCCATTCACAAATGTGGAGAAACATCCATTACATTTACCTACCAGATTTATTGCTAAGACAAAAGCAGTGTTCCCTCGTGTGATACAAAATCAAGTACTTTTGGTAGTTTTTTCAAAAAATATTTTTTCTCATGCATGTGTGCCCTAATATTTGAGAGGGTTTACCCATATAAATTTATAATCACAATTCATATAAAAATTTCTAGGGAATAAATGTTATTATAATATGAGGATATTTTACTAAGTAATGTAAGCATGTTGATACTTGAAGGTATTGCACATTCTATACTATAAATTAGTGTTCTCTCGTGTGATACAAAATTAAGTACTTTCGGTGCAAGCTTTTTCAAAAATATTTTGTCTCATGCATGTGTGCCCTAAGATTTGAGAGGCTTTAGCCATATGGTTTACCCATATAAATTTATAACCACAATTCATATAAAATTTCTAGGGAATAAATGTCATTATAATATGAGGATATTGTACTTAGTGATGTAAGCATGTTGATACTTGAAGATATTGCACATTCTATCTTACACAATAGATAAGAGGCATGTATACTCGGCATGTCACCATATACTAATGTGTTATTTCTACATTATTGAAGGAAAACTTATCTAGCTTCCTAGTTAGGGCTTGGTTGTTGTTTTACATTTGTGTTATTTCTTTTCCAAACAAGGAGACAAAAGATAGGGTCAAATCTTTTAAGTTGAGGTGATATAGTGCAGAACTGAGAATCAACTAGCACATATCTTCAATAAAGGCATTAAGCAAGGACAAACTTGAAAAATGCAGCAAAAAAATGCTTGTTGAAAATAAATGTAAAATGGTCATTTGAGGAGTTTAGGATATATATATTTCCTATGTAAGATGGACACCTTATTATGTGAAACATAATATTGCAATTAAGATACAATACAACACACATTTTCATTACAAGATAAGAGAACATAAAAAATATCAAGTCAAGGGGTTAGGTCACGTTTGAATTCCCTAGGTTAGACACATGAGTCTAAAGCAGACAAATTTACTAAGATATGTCATTCACAAATGTGAATTAAGCATCCGTTACATTTACCCGTGAGATTTCTTGCTGAGACAAAATCTATATAGTATAAATCAGTGTTCTCTCACGTGATACAAAATCAAGTACTTTTGGTGCAAATTTCTTCAAAAACATTTTGTTTCTTGCTGAGACAAAATCTACATACAATTAGTGTTCTTTCACGTGATACAAAATAAAGTATTTTTGGTGCAAGTTTTTTCAAAATCATTTTGTCTTATACATGCCCTAAGATCTGATATACTTTACCCATATAAATTTATAATCACAATTCATATAAAAATTTCTAAGAAATAAATATTATTATAATATGTCATGAGTGTTTTCTTGATTAACTTAAGATGAGAGGGTTTACCCATATAAATTTATAATCACAATTCATATAAAAATTTCTCAAGAATAAATGTCATTATAATATGTCAGGAGTGTTTTCTTGATTAACTTGCTCTAGACTTGGAATATCGTTTAATGAATTTCCTTTAATGTTGTTTTTCATTTAATCTATATATTTTTTTCATCTATAGTAATTGTGGTGTATTGGGTATCACTCCTATCTATGCAACGTTTTGTTGACCATACTACGCGTTTACACTTTTGGATTTGCTAATTAACAATTGCCTATTTCAAGAATCACATGCTAAGTTGGGTCTCACTAAGACATCAATAACCCTTCTCCGAACACAAAGTAGCATTGTAGTGAAACACACCAATCATTCCAGAGGGATAACTACTCGTTTAAAGTCTATGTTTCTCAAATTATTTTATTTATGCCACGAGGCCCACGCTTATCTGAGTTGGGTATTTGATCAATTTTACATTATATTTGCTTCTTTCCTTCCCGACAAAGCTAAAACATGGCCATGGAATATGGTAAATACACAATATTTATTTTGGTTCATATATATATATATATATATATATATATATATAT
>APFE031326758.1:0-16908 GCA_000404065.3 Pinus taeda | reverse complement strand
ATATATAGCTACTTCACATGGGGTGATGTGCCATTGGCTTGAAAATTTCCATGGTGTTATCGGGAAATCTAGTGTCTATGCAGAGCTGCTAGTCCCACTAAGACGGGTAGCTATCTTAGAAACAAACAGATTAAAGTTACTTTCATTTTGCTTTACGAGAAATAGATAGGAGAGGAGCAAAGAATACCAACCTCTATCTTTCGCTTGGTTCCTCGCTTGTCCTTCCTCTTCTCTAACAGATCTTTGTCGCTCTTTCCTTAATCACTCCGCTTCAAAGAGTACCTGTAAATTCAAAGCAGCATAATACCTTCAAAGTATAGGGAACTATAATCATAAACAATATAGGACGAGATATATATTGACCACACAAATGTAGGTATCATCAAACATACCAGAATGTGGAGGAAAACTTGAATAGCTTTATTGATGTAAAGATTAGAAGAGAGGATTACAACCCATAGATCTGACCCAGCGTCATCCTCCCAGCATGAAAGCCCTTCTTCACCTCATGAAAAGCTTAGACACCCAACACTATGATGTTGCACCAGGAAACCAACAACACTTCCTTACAAGATACAAGATTCCAGCCTTTGGATCTCTGGGATGAGGGATCCATATATAGATGATTGCAGGGGGTGAGTCAGCTTCTGGGATTTTGATTAGTGTCTTCTCTCTGATAGTTCCTGATTCCATTTGGAGATTGATGATCTCTTACTCATCCCTAGGCAAATTTAGAGAGGCAAGTGTCATAGGAGAAGTTTCTGGAAGATTCCATGATCATCCACCTTGCAAATTGTCTCTGCCATTTGTCTACTCTCACTCATCACACCCTACAGAAGGGGTTTCCAGTATGCATCACACTTTTTGCACTGAGCAGGTGAGATGCATCGCACCCTTACCACTGGGCACTCTGTATGGTCCAGTTTTGACCCGTTCTGAGCAGTTTTCTGTGGAGAACTTCTGGGAGATGATGTAATCAGATGACCTTGTTCCTTTAGGGAATGAAACAACACTTTTAGGGACTTAGAAGCCCTTGGTTTATGGACATATGTGATTGGGGTTGAAGTGCCCAAATATGTCTATAACACATGGGTATTGCTATTGCCAGTAATTCCTTTCAATGGATAATTAGACCAACCAAATACCATAAAATGAAATGCATGTCAATCTAACATCTAAAAATCAAGACTTTGCATCCTAAAAGCTCATAGAAAGAGAAAATCTTTCCCATATTTTCAAGGAAAGCTCCAAGGCTTACCCAACAAAATATCAAATTTTCTTTTAAATCTCCAAACATGAAATCTACTAGCTTCCTGGGTAAGAAAAAAGAAACTATACAAAATCAACCAACATCCATTTACCAATTTTGAAGACAATAAATACAAGATCAAGCAAGAGAAATATATTGTTGAGCAAATGACCATACTCTTACAACAAAATTCTGAAAGCAAAACTCAAGGAACTAGTGGCAAAAAGGCCTTTTGTAAACTGCAATCAAGGTTAGAAAATCATCTTCAACATTTCAAATAAGAAGATAAATATGCACTAGAACTACTCTAGACATATTTCACGACTTTAAGTTCGAAATACTAAATAGCTTTCCACATTTAACAATTTGATACTCATATAACTTACTAAATTGATTCTTGGTAGATTTTGTGAAGGTTTGTCGTTACACCAAAACCTGCAGGTGTTGGTAAACGTTACAAACTAGTAACTAGGATCACCAGGGTGGAAATTACAGATTCCATAGAGGTGCAGTGATTCTTCCAACACCCTCACTCAAACACAACTCAGGGGAATCGAACTTGGGTCCAGGCTCTGATACCATGAAGAGGTTTTCCATTACACCAAATCCCGCAGGTGTTGGTAAACATTCCAAACCAGTGACTAGGATCCCCAGTGTCATGCCCCTAGGCCAGCGGTAATCTTTCAACCACACTTGGTGAGGTGCAGCACCACCAAACACTTTCTTTTCACAAATACTTATGTTCATGGACTACGCCTAACCATACATCCTACTTAGTTTGTGTTTCTCAACCAAGTAATTATTATGTTTCCTTTATACCAATGAACACCCATACACATTCATTACCATCAGCAATTATACAAGAGAACACAATTTCACAGTATAAAGGGAGGGGCAACTCCCTGAACAATGAGTCCGACCAAATATAATATATCATTCAACTTTACAATGTTTACAAAGCTTTACAAGTATACTTGGGAAACACCAAGTTTCATACCTAGCCAAATTTACAACTTTCCACACCTTTTTGTGACAACCAAAGTTCCTTGCTCGAGCTAGGTGGGCACGCCCTCACACGAGCTACCAACCGACTCCTCAACTAAACCTTGTTCCTTCGTGCACGACGGGCGACTCACCCGAGTCTCCATCTGAGACACCTTTCATTTACTTCCACCGCATTTGGTCTTGCATGACGGGCGGGCGACTCACTCGAGTCTCCACCCGCACCTTACACCTAAATGCCGAGCACCTTCACCCGCGCCCTCACCCGAGATACGAAACCATGCTACCATGTGCCTTTGCCCAAGAGCAGGTGCATTATCTTTCTGCGCCTCTTTTGCGACCTGCACCTCTACGCACTTTTCCACTTTGCATCACCAAATGATCGAGCTTGAATTGCTTGCTTCTTCGCTCCAAAACTTTGTTGTATATATATGGTGCGTTGGGCAAGTCGCGCTACCCAAGCCGACTTGCCAACGCCCTACACACCATTGAAAATATATCCTCCGATTATGGTTAGCCTTCGTTCATTTGCTATTGTCTGTAGGTCAGCCCGTGGGTTGAGCCAACGCTCCCCATGCCATATAAACTCCTCGCTCTCCTTCCTTATGCACATTTTACATATGTCCTTCGCACACCAAGTCAAGAGCTCACACTTTGTCCGTTCTAAGTCGCTCGTTTTCCAACAAGCCATCTCACTTCACTCGGACAGTTATGCCAAGAACCATAGGTCCTTACGTCCTCCTCCACTTGAAGTCGTTGTTGTCCTCGACAACATCGCATCTTGGTAGCCATCCACCAAGATCAACATCAACAACTGTCTCATCCTTGGTCCATGATATTAACTCCTCCACATACTGCAAACATCCCTGCAACATATGTAGAACTTCCATCTCCATCATGTGTCGTCCCATCCTGTGAACTATCATCCTTCCTATCTACCTGATGCCAACATCTCTCTGGTACACTGCTAGCCCTCATGACTTGAACTAGTCGGGCGATTAGTCCAACTGTCACACTCAAATCATAAGAATGTCCATCCTTATGCCTTCACCAGTCTATCTCAAATTATGCCACATCCTGGACTCACCAAGAATCTCTCCCATGCTTAGGTCCATGGAAACTCCATCCCATCTGCAACATGTCATGATGCTTGATGCTGAACCATTCCTACATCATCTGCCATACCTGCTCTACCGGTTTGAAGGACTTACTGCTATGAGCAGCTAACAATGAGCCCCATCTTCCATGTCATCTAAGAAGATGTAGAGGGAGTAGAGTCTGAAGGCTCACCCTCACTAATAAGCTCAATCCATCTGTCAGGATTCTCTATCTCCATCCTCTGTAGATATGTAACCCGATCCTCCTCTCGCACATTCGGTCTCACATAAGCCTCCTCATCATCATCATCCTCAACCACTTCTAGCCTTCTTGACAAATCCAAGATACTATCAAATAGTGTCCTGATGACCAATGACTACTCAGTAAGCTTTGTCTCAACCATAGACAACCGCTTACTCATATCTACCATTCGCTTCTCATCCTCCATTTGCATCACTACTAGTTTAGAATCAGGCTTTGTCACACCAATGGTTGGAACACCAATGGGTACATCTTCCCTTCCATCGTAAATGTACAACTTCTACAAATGTGGAACAATCATAGCATCAAATTGTTTCAAGAATTCCATCCCTAGTACAACTTCATAGTCATCAATCCACACTATAGTGAAGTCGACTTTCCCAGTCCACTCACCTAGTGTTGTGTCCACTCTTTTAGCTACACCAAGAACACAATCAGGAGGAGAATTTACTGTATTCATTTGTGCCTTCACCGGTACAAACTTCAACCCACTCCTTCTCGTAATATCTTCACTCATGAAATTGTGAGTAGCCCCACTATCTACCATAGTGAGTATATCAGCACCCCCAATCTTCATCTGAACATACTCCAAATTGTTCCTCTCAGGATCTCTCCGAGAGACCACCTCTGTAGCAGCAACAACTCCAAGTATCTACATCATCCCCACAGAAGCTTCTTCATTCTTTGTATTAGATTGTGCAATAACAACCACTTTCGGTCTAGAACGAAAATTCTTCACCGTATGTGGTTCAGCACATATCCAACACTTCAAGGCTTTGTTCGTCTCCGACTTATCATCCGATTTCAAAGCATCATCCTTTTTCTTCTCTTTTGTCTTATTGGACTTCTTCTTCCTATCATCAGAAGTCTCATCATAATGCTCCACCAACATGTCCATAGTAGCAAAAGCTTCCTCAAGTGTTTTAATCTTCTGCCTCTTCACTTCATTGCGTGCCCAAGGCTTTAATCCAACAATGAAGTTGAACACCTTGTCCCTCTCTGCCATGTCAAGAAGTTCTAGAACCGCACTTGCAAACTCCCGTTGATATGTCTGTAGGTTCCCTATCTACTTTATGAACTTAATCTTCATCCTTGCTTCCCATGTTTCATCCTGAGGACTGAAGTGGGTCTGCAAAGCCTTCTTCCTCTCATCCCACGAAGTTATGTCACCAGCACTACCATTGGCAATCTAATCCATCCTCCTTCACCACCACATCTTAGCATCCTTTGTCAAGAATTGAGCAACTACCTTCACCTTTGTTTCATCATTAGATAGACCCAAGCATTCCAAGTATTGCTCCATATCCCAGAGAAAGTTGCCAAGAGTTTTCGCACTCCTTGTACCATCATAAGATTCCAGTTCCTTGACTTTCACATGAGGCACTCCTCCACCTGAGTTATGCCTCATGGCCCTCTTCAACACCGTGATCTCATCTCTGGCTTCATCAAGAGATTTATGCAATTCTACGATCTCTGCCACACCTCGATCTATTGCCTCTTCAATCTCCTTGACCTTCACTTCAAGTTGTGTACACATAAGATCAATGTACACGTGTTGAGTCTAGAGTTCATCGAATTCTTCCCTCATCTTCAAATTTTCCTCTTGATCCTTCATGACCAAGTTCATCCTTGTAGTCCAGTAAGATTCCAAGTCCTCCATTCTTTCCAACACCTTTCAATGAATGCTAGCGAAGCATCCTTCGCACCATGGCTAGATTCCCCAACCTGAGATTCACCTGCCATTGCTAACAACTTCCTTCTTTGCGATCTAGTTTCAACCATCCAACAACTTCACCAAGTTTCCTGCAACCTAAACCAGCCCTTGTTCCACTTGTATGTGAAACAACTTCCTTCACCTGCAAGTACCTGCTTCATTGTCACCAACTCCCAAGCTTCAATCGTGAGCTTCAATATCACCTGTCAATGGATATCAGCTTCAATGCTTCCACACTTGAACCTATTCATCAGCTCCGCGGCCACTTTGTCATGAGCAACCTTGCTCTGATACCACCTATCACGATAGTGCAGTGGGATCAGAACATCATCGTCAACCTGAACACGAGCTTCGATACCAACTATCACGCCCCTAGGCCGACGGTAGTCTTTCAACTGCACTTGACGAGGTGCGGCACCACCGAACACTTTCTTTTCACCAATACTTATGTTCATGGACTACGCCTAACCATATGTCCTACTTAGTTTGTGTTTCTCAACCAAGTAATTATTATGTTTCCTTTATACCAATGAACACCCATACACATTCATTACCATCAGCAATTATACAAGAGAACACAATTGCACAGTATAAAGGGAGGGGCAACTCCCTGAACAATGAGTCTGCCCGAATATAATATATCATTCAACTTTACAATGTTTACAATGCTTTACAGATATACTTCGGAAACACCAAGTTTCATACTTAGCCAAATTTACAACTTTCCACACCTTTGTGTGACAACCAAAGTTCCTTGCCCGAGCTAGGCAGGTGCGCCCTCACACGAGCTGCCTTGTTTCTTCGTGCACGATGGGCAACTCACCCGAGTCTCCACCCGAGACACCTTTTGTTTACTTCCACCACGTTTGGTCTTGCACGAGGAGCAGGCAACTCACCCGAGTCTCCACCCGCGCCTTCCACCTGAACGCCGGGCGTCTTCACCTACACCCTCACTCGAGATATGAAACTGTGCTATCGTGTGCCTTTGCCCAAGAGTGGGCGCATTACCTTGCTGCGCCTCTTTTGAGATATGCACCTCTATGCACTTCTCCACTTCGCATCATCAAATGATCGAGCTTGAATTGTTTGCTTCTTCGCTCCAAAACTTCGTTGTATATATATGGTGCATTGGGCAAGTCATGCTGCCCAAGCCGACTTGCCAACGCCCTACACACCATCACAAATCTATCCTTCGATTATGGTTGGCCTTCATTCATTTGCTATTGTATGTAGGTCGGCCCGTGGGTTGAGCCAACGCTCCCCACGCCATATAAACTCCTCACTCTCCTTCCTTATGCACATTTTACATATGTCATTCGCACACCAAGTCAAGAGCTCACACTTCGTTCGTTCTAAGTCACTCGTTTGCCAACAAGCCATTGCACTTCACTCGAGCGATTATGCCAAGAACAACAGGTCCTTACACCCAGGGTGGAAATTACGGATTCCATAGAGGTGCGGTGATTATTCCAACACCCCCCTTCAAACGCAACTTGGGAGAATCAACCTAGGTCCAAGCTCTGATACCATGTGGAGGTTTGTTGTTACACCAAAACCTGCAAGTGTTGGTAAACGTTACAAACTATTATGAAACCAGCTCACAAAAGGATAGAAAAGACAGTTGAATTCCTTAGAATTCAGCCTCTTCGACGGGGCAACTTCCTTTACATTACACAAATGAATAATTCTTGGATGATACAAATGAAATACCTCCTTTCTATATATAGGAGTCTAGGGGGTCATAATGTAATCAGAGCCGACATAACAATAATAATGTAAGGGCACACTAATAGCAATAGTGGGCTTCTATGGGGCACAATTGTAACAATATGGGGACTACATGGGTACAACAATATAAATGGGGGTTGTACTAATAAGAATAAGGGGTTACACTAGTAGTATAGGGGCCTAACATGCACCTCCCATTCAAAAAGTGTTGTCCTCAACGCTTGAGTAGTTCTTGATGCTTCTGTATAAAATTCCTGTCCTCCCATGTGGAATCCTTAGTGGGTAAGTTCTTCCACTTGATTAGATACTCTGAAATTGATCGATTCTATAGCTGTCGGGTTCTTGTTTTTGTGACTGCTCTACGTTCCAATATGATCTTTCCTTCCTTGTCAAGTTCTGGCAATATTGTTGGAACTAGGATATTCAACAACTTTTGAATGAGTTCCCTCCCTGCTTCGCCATTCTTCCATTCATACCTTCCTTTGTTTATCAAATTTGGTTGGATAATTGTACCAACCTCTACCATTTCTGCAACCATATGTTCAATTTCACTCCTTTGGGCATATGGATATCTATAAGGCTTGATGTTTGGAGGGACACATCCTAGAATAAAATGAATAGCATGATCATGATCACGAATATGTGGGAGATCTTTGGGAGTCTCAAATACCTTGGAATGATTGTCCAAGACTTTTTGGAGATCTGGAGAAATACATGATTTTGATGTGTGAACAGTTAGCAAATATAATTGTGCAATTACGCCTCGTTGTTCTTTCTTTATAAGCTTTGTCATTCCGTTAGAGTTGATTATCTTTCCTGGTTTCCCTGTGATACCCTTTAATTCAACTTCCTTTCCTTCCGAAGAAAATTTCATTAAAAGTTCTTGAAAATTAAAAGCTATTGTACCCAAGGATTGTAGCCATTGGACTCCTAGTACAACATGAGCACCACCCATTGGAACAGAAAACATTGTGCTATTTAATACATATTCTCCCATGGATAGCTGGATATTATGGCACTTTCCAGAGCAATTTATGGTTCCTCCACTTACAACCGTCACTTGACACTCTGTTTTTGGATCTAGGAAGCAATTCAAGTCCTTGGTTATCTTACAATTAATAAAATTATGGGTACTACCCGAATCAATCAACACTATTACCTTTTTCTTCTTGATATGTCCTTCTGTCTTTACCATTTGATACCAAATGTTATGAAACCAGTGACTAAGATCCCCAGGGTGGAAATTATGGATTCCTTCCATAGAGGTGTGGTGATTCTTCCAACACCCCTCCTCAAACGCAACTCAGGGGAATCAAACCTAGGTCCAAGCTCTGATACCATGTGGAGGTTTGCCGTTACACCAAAACCTACAAGTGTTGGTAAATGTTACAAACCAGCAACTAGGATCACCAGGTTGGAAATTACGGATTCCATAGAGGTGTGGTGATTCTTCCAACAACTTTTCCATTAAGATGTGACTCTTTGGGACATTTTTTAGCTCGATGAAATGTTTCCACGAGAAAGCCATTCATACCAAGGACACACAACTTTTTTTCCTGTAAGCATAGTCATTGCTGCATCCAGAGCAATTAAGAAGTGTTCACAACACCAAGCCATCGACCAACTTCCCACTTTAAACTCTTAAAATGATTCCCACAACTGCAACCTCTATACCTCAAGTAGTAGGAAGACGACATTTAGATTTAGACATTATAAAAAATCCAAGTTTTTTTATATGGGTGTCATTATGTTATTAAGGTCACTATCATTGGACAGGCTTCTATGAACTAAAAATATGTGATAGCTCATGAACCTACGATTTTGAGAACTTTGTCTTTGAAGCGCAACAATGTTCCTCTGTTTCTTAACAATAGATCAAGATTGCCAAAAACAATTGAAGTAATCGACATACCATTTCATGACTTCTAAAGTCTGAAAACAAAAATCCTAGATCGCATAGCCTGACTGCTAGAAACATCGAAATCTGATTCGGTAACCCAGTAAAGATAAAAAGTAAAATAAACCAAAAACTTCCAAAAATCCCAATTCATTCACATACCATATTTTTTATTTCGAGGTAGTGATTCATAGCCCATTGGTACTTGGATTGATTCAACCCAAACCAATGTGCCAGATACTCATCCACTCTTGAATGTACTGCACAACACCCAAAACCACACATTTGAATAAAAACCCATTCAAGCATTTTATATCTTTTAAAAAAGAAAGTCAAAACCTCTGTAAAACCCTGCTTTTGTACAAGATTAAAACCTCAGAGTTCAAACACAGAACCCATCAACAAATGAAATTTATAACAAGTTCAAACCTCGATCCATAATAGAAAAAAGCAATTTTAAGTACATAAAACAATTGTCATGTTGTATTTTAACAACAACATTCAAAATTGAGTAAAACAGAGCCAACCAATGTCTCCTGTGGGCTAGTCAGAACAGGAAAGGCTTGGGCTTCCAAGTCCACAACATTCTTGGGCTTAGGACTAGCAGTTCTGTTAATCTCTCAGTTCATCTTCCAAAAATGACGATATTTCGAGTTCAACACAACTATCAATAAATGGTTAAGCCATCAAGAAACTGTTCAGCAAGAAACAAATTTAATTATTAGTTTTCTTAACTATAAATTATTAATCTGATACTTAAAAATCTTCAATCGTCTAACATTCCATTCAATGGTGCAGAATAATACAAAGTGGTAGCTAGAGAAGTTGTTTTCAAAGAAGAACGCATTACGGCATAATTAGTTTATTAATTAAAAAATATTGAAATGAAAAACTTACCACATATTTATTATACAATGACACAATTATGTTTATGTGGGTTATTATATTCCTTATTCTATTTGGATAACATGAATTTCAATGTTTCTCTTTCCAATAAATCAACCCATGTTTTCATTCTTCAGCTGCATGATGTTTTTTTGATACTCTCAAATTGCCTTGTAGTAACTTTACCTTCCATGTTCAATCATATCTTACTCTATTAAATATTTGCTGATCTATTTGGGCAGCACTTTCATATCCAAGAAGAATAGCAACATAGTGTCCCAATACTATCATAGTAGCCTTCTTCCCAAGCTTTCTGAATTACAATAGCCATCATTTGTTCATACTAAATAAACTCACAACCCATCTGTCATAAACACACATATATATATACTAAGTAAACCCACAACCCACCTGTATAATCAACACAAATATACCAATATTATGTATCATTTCTTTATATTTCAACCAATTTTTGAGATAGTTATTACAACAATTAGATTTTCAAACATATATAAAAAGTTTCACATAGTTCTGAACTTCCATTTATATAGTGAGTAGTCTTTACTTTCATTATAGTTTGCTTTCATTTCAATATCCAAGATATTTCTTTAAGTCACTCTATTAGAGATTTCTTACGGTATAGGTTTCTTACCGTACATTCGGTTGTATTACTATTTAATAATAGTTTTGAATAAGAAATTCAACTATGTACATATATTTCTACTCGAATTTGTCAAAGTTAAAATGCTTTCAAAATCTGTATCATAATACTCTCATGGTTTATCTTTGTGTAGTTCAAACTTTAGAATTGGTTGGTGCCTTCGGTCAATAAGACTGCATTTTAAAATTTGGGTTGCATAGCGTATAATATCATCCAGATTCGTTTGCACCTTTTATCTGTAAGCAATGGTGGTGTCATATTTGTCACCTTGTGTGATGGAGTTTTAGAAGAAGCCCGGATGATGTTGGTTTGGTAAAATTGTTATCACTGTCACTTTATATCTCGCCTGGACCAAGTATGAAGTGTCATATAAGTTGGATGGCCGTTAGAGTTAGGATTGTAAGTTGGGTGGTCATTAGAGTTATGCACTGTATAGGGTATGATATTGGAAGAAATCGTATCAGTCACTACGATACTCGCTAGGCATGTTACTTTAGACCATTGAAGGGTATGTTACTTATGGCCATGCGTCTTAGATTCAACCTTACTCCTCTTGGGAATTAAAACATGTTTTTGCACTTCAAATTTCATCCATATCCATATGCAGAGTACAAGTGTTGGATTAAAGTGATTGGAGTTGAGGGGATTTTCACTGATTTGACTGGAAGCTTCCATTCCTACCAAAAGTCGACTTCACCAAACGGACTATGAGAAAAATGATACAGCTTTGAATTTGTCGTATAAAATTGGAGAGATGATGAAATGGATTTGCATAAGTTATTTAACTGTATTATCAAATGCTCAAATAAGGTATCATCTCCATTGATGTCAGTTGGCAATTAACGGGGTACTAAGTGTGAGATGACATAATCTTTTGGTTTTTTAAACTGGGAATTAGTTCAAGTGAGAATTTAATTGTTGCTTTTCAAATAAATATTTATGTTGTAGTTTAACTAGCATGTGGAATTGCTCAAAAAGTTATGGAAATTTCGGTCATATTTAGAAGGATTTTTGTAAAACCAGGTTACAGTTGTTAAACTTCAAAATTTTAGGTGTCCTAGATGTTTTTGATGGTGCTGACTCTGTTTCCACCATCAAAAACACGATTCAAACACTGTCTCTACAAGATTTTTTGAAATTTTTTTACCCAGATACCGACCACTTTTAACTATCAAAGCAATTCATCCACCTCGGCAGAAGACTCTATTGAAATATTTTAAATTTGTTTGCATTCTCGTTAATTGTTTCTTTTGAAATAAATATTCATATTGAAATATTTTCTATTTATTTGCGTTCTTTCTCACTTTCTCCTGCATTTTCGAGAGTTAAAACGTTTCTCACATGCCCGTAATTTCACTCTTAGTAGCACTGAGCATCCAAAAGTTTAAACTCCATAGTTATCTCATAAACAACACTTATTTCGAAACTAATCGTAATACCTTTTTGAAAAATCTAAATTACACTATAAAATAGTGAAACTAAATTATAGTATAAAATAGTAATTTTGTTCGCTGTTTAGGTTAGTAAAAGTTGGTGTTTTAAGTATAGATTTGATAAATATTAAGTATTAGGTACTAAATCAATTATTGATTTAGTTTTGGTTTACTTTAGTAGCAGTAAGTATTTTAAGTATAGATTTGACAAATATTAAGCACTATGTATTAAATCAATTATTAATTTAATTTATAAACAAGATGTAAAAGCACTAATCCAGTCATTAACATCATGTATAGTACTTAATATTTGCCAAAATTAAATTTTTACAACAAAATTATACATCATAATTATTCACTACTTTTAGTATGCCAAAGTGCAATGTCTTACACAAAATAAATACTAAGGAAAAAAAATATACATTTAAAAACTAAACAAAGACATCTTCAACCAAATAACTAACTTGATCATATAGAGTTGATATAGAATTAGTATTTGTAGTGCATATGTCACTTGGATAATTAGAAATAAAAAATTTAAGTAATAAATATATAAGCAATCCATAAATAATTACAACGATTTTTTTTGATACTCAAACATAAAGGTGAGTGAATTGATAAGGTAAGCCACCCTCTTAATCATATAAAAGCAAACCACAATTTTCATCATTACATATTATAATTAGATGAACCCAAATCAGAACCCAAATCAAAACACATTTTAGCATTTAAAAGTGGGAATATACATTTATAAAATTTTAAATTTAAATCAAAACAACCTTATAGTTAGGCATTTACGAAAGTAAAATAGAAATACAACTAAGTTACAGCTTCAAGAGGAAATAGTTGAGCAAAAATCAATTATGGTACATGACTTGTTTGTTATAGAATAACATTTATAACTAAAGTTTACATTTTGAAGTTGAAGTGGAATTAGTTCAATGCAAACCAATCCATAGTATATAACTTGATGTCTATGTAGAAATAAGTTTATACATTTCTCCATTGATTCATAGAGATATAGTGGCAAAAAAATTGAATGAAGTGAGGTGGCTGTTTTTTTTTTTTTCTAAATTTCATATATGTATTTTTATTCATTAATATGTAATATTCAAATAAATATTTTAGCTAGAGGTAGAGGTTGATAAGGGTTTAATTATTAATATTGTAATGTATTGTTAAATTCTTGTTATATATTATTTTGAGTTTATTTTGAGGTTCTCAAGGTTTGCAATCAATGCATTTTGTGAGCTTTTTATTTGTTCCTAATTTGCATTAATTTTTTTTTTGGAAGATTGGATGTCATTGAAAATTTTGCGAAAAGGTTTGTAGTGCAAGAACTTTTTCAAACATAATTTGGTGTAGCAATTTGAATTTATAGAAGGAATTGCAAAATAGCATTGCAATGCATTGGACAATCATGATGAGCTCCCCATTTTCCCACCTTTCCTTTTTTCATTGAACATCAAAGGACCATTTTCTACCAACTTCAAAATTATACAACCTCTACAATGCTCAACATTTTTCACAAGAAAAAAAAACTTCTTTCATTAAAAAAAAGGAGTTTACATATTCATGTCTCAGAATCTTGATGACCTAGATTCATCTACAAACATTGCCAACATACGATGAGAACCAGATTATGAGACAATACCATCCCCAAAACAAGGGTTAGATAACACCCGACTACAAACCAAGACAAACCAACAAAAAGGAGGCAGAAAAGAAATGTGCCAGCAGAAGCGAGATGAACAATGGTCCTCAAAACACAAATTACAGTTTTAGTAGATACCACCATATGCCACGAGTAAGACAGACGAAATATAGTTCAATAATCTCCACAAAAAGGAAACAAAGTATCTACATTAGATCTAGATAAAAAAAAGAAAAGAATTAGAACAAAATACAACAAAACCATTCCTGGGCTAGAAATAGAAGGTGTTGGATCCACATATAGCATCGTCGACATGGTTATCAAAATGCATCGAAGTTGGCTGGAGGGAGATCCCCCATTTGGAGAGGGCATTTGCTAATAGATTCTGCTCCTGCTATACATGATCGAAGGAGATTTTAATGAAAGAGGTCAGCATGACTTTGATATTCTACAAACAATGAAATAAGGATGGAACCTCAAGAGAGTTCTCGCCTTGAGCCCTCCTAATGGTCGGTTTGGAGTACTCAAGGATTATAATCCTCTCTATGGCAAGCCAGGCAACACACTGTAGCACCCCGCATAGAGCCACTCCCTCTGCCCTCAAATAAGAACTAGGTCCAACAAACCAATAAAAGTGGAAGGCCTGACATGGATTAATCTCAATATAGGCAACGTAGTTGCATAGACCATTAGAGAATGCCCTGTCCAAAATCCAATCTTCATACTAGTGATCATCACATGAGGGGATTTGTTTTAAAAAATGGTAGCATTTCTACATTTCCAAATTCCCCCAAAAATGTAGTGGGACAAGTCTAAATTCTTTCAGCCTAGAGGCCCAATTGACACGACATGAATTGAGATATTGATCCACTATTTCTCCAATCTTAAATATTTTAGAGACCTCCTCCCAAATGGAAATCACAAATGGGAACTGCAATAATATATGCATAGTATCTTCGAATGACAACCCACACAATGGGCATCTCCCTAGGCCTTGAGAACCCCTCTTCATCATATTTTCCCAAGTTAGAATCCAATTGTAGAGGACCACCCATGTGAAGTATTTTAGTTTTAGTGGAAGTTCCCATTTCCACATAAGAGTCAATGAATCCACATGGAGTCCAGGCTGATTGTTCAAGGAAATAAAGAAATAAACCTCTTTGGCTGCAATGTTACATGTCGAAGTTTTTCCTCTCCACACAATCTTATCATCCTTGTGACAGAGAGAGACCCCTACATCATGTAGATTATTTCGCTAATGCTCCCATTCAATCTCAAGATCCACCAAGAGGTTAATCTGCCAAGAGTGCGACCATTTGATAGGTGAAGATAAAGGGAGTCGACAAGCACCTAGGTTGGCCAAGGAGAGAAGACCATGTTTGTTTAGAGTTTTAATGACAAAAGTTGAGAGGTTATGAGTCATTGTTAACCCTTTAATGGCATCCAAACCTATTAAAACATTTTCTCAGCTTCCCACCTCCCAACACAACTTGTCACAAAACCATGGTTTTGCAAGCATCAAGCTATGCCATATGTTGGACGCTTTGATTTTTGAAGGAGCCCAAGAAGCTATCCAATCCTCCAAGGTTGAGTGTTGAAGGTACTTTCCTGAATAATATCATGCCAAATTCCATTCTCAATGAAATCCCTCCATAGGTTTTTGGAAAGCAAGGCTAGGTTACAGTGCCTAGTGTCCCTTATACCCTAGCCACCCATCTCAATAGGTCTTGAGATGGATTCAAGTCTTATTAAATGGTATTTCCTATTATTACTAGTGCCTTTCCAAAGGAATTTTGTTATGATAGCATTGACCCTATGGATGACCGTCATAAGAGGATGTAACAGATACATCCAATACATTGAAATCCCTTGCAAAATCACCTTGATCATTGTCACTCTTCCCCAAGTGAGCCATTTATGATCCCATAAGACAAGCTTTATTTCAAATTTGTTGATTAGCTAGTTTTAGTCTTGTTTTTCATAATTTCTTGGCTTCAAATGGAAGCCCAAGTACTTAAATCCATGATATAGTGACCTAATTTTTATCCCCAAAAAAGATGCAATATGTTGTACTACCTCTAAATTCTCCTCATCTGATATAATTTCTGATTTTTCTTTATCGATGATGAGTCTAAAGGCGTTACCAAATTTTGAAATAATCTGGTAGAAGGTCTGCAATTCCGAAATATTGGTTTTGCCTTAAGAGAGGACATCATCTATGAACATTAGGTATGTCGATGAAGTGTTTATAGTGACCTTACAACCATTGATTCTACTCGACTCTTTCACTTCTCTTAGTCCTCTATTAAGTGCATCAATGACTAGTCTAAATAGAGAAGGTAAAAGAGCGCACCCTTGCCACAATCCTCTAGATATCCTGAAGAAATATGTTGGCAAACCATTGAGTAATACTGTGATGTTTGCCGATGATACAAAAGCCATGATCCATTTAATATGTTTGTATGGAAAGCATATTTTTTGAAGAATCAGCCTAAGAAATTCCCAGTCTATCCTGCCATATGCTCTTATAAAGTCAATTTTCATCTAACAGTATTCAGGTTGCAAGATTTGATTGAATGTATGAATTCTTATTCGATAGACACTGCATTCTGGATTCTTCTATCAGGAAGGAATCTGAATTGTTCTTGAGTGATATCGCGCAAAGACAAGATCTTCTTGACTATGTCAGCTACAAGTTTAGATATCATCTTATAAAAAAATTTACATAAAGAAATGGGTCTATAATTAGAAAATATGAAGAATTTAAGTTTTTGGGAAGGAGAGTAATAAAGGTTAAGTTGATAGCACTTGATATATGGCCTAAGCGATGGAATTCCTCCACCATCTGTAGTAAATCAGAGCCCATTAAATCATAGAAGAAGAGGAATAGCTCCACCGACCATCCATCCAGTCTTGAGTTCTTGTCCTTCACCACTCTTTCATAGTCTGGAGGAGCTTATCTATAGAGATTGGTTTTTCCATCTGTTCACTGTCCGCATCGTTAACCATGTGCGGAAACAGGTTTTCCATCTCCATTTTGTAAATGTGTTAGTAAACTTGCACAGATGAATCTAGCTAGTAAAGGTTGAACACACAGCTTTGCAGAGCAAAAACATTAAAAGAAAATTGAAAGAAGAAAAGAATGATTCATTAGAAAATATGTTACAATGCTCATTATATAGCATTACTGGGTGAAGATCCCAAGGTAATGAACTATAGTGGTGATCAATGAGAAGACTCGACACCTACATCAAGTTCCGGAGATAACTAGTCAGTTGCGGAGTTAAAGAAGGAGCAAATCAAGGAGTAAATCATGTAAAAGGAAT
>APFE031326754.1:211557-243191 GCA_000404065.3 Pinus taeda | reverse complement strand
GCACCTGATCAATGTGTCTGCATCGTCCAGCTATCATCATCAGCTTGATTGTCATGTTATAATGTAAACCCATTCTGCATGTATGTGCTGTAAATAATCTCAGCAGATTCGTGTCATGTATGTAATTGCCTAGGTAAACCTAATTTTTTGGCGATGATCTACATTCCATGGGGTTTTTTGTCTCACCAATCCATTCTCGAATGGTCGGCAGAGTTTTCCTTCAGCGTTACCCCAAAGCCGGAATAAATTTTGTCACCAAGATCTTAGGCAAATCCTAGTGTTATAGATAGAGTCTGTGTAAAAGTGATTTAAGAATAATCCTAAATATTTGGTTAGTCTGCTGGATTATATTTGTGTCGCAGAAATGGGTAGTCTGTGAGGGTCTATTTCAGATGGGTTTTCCCCCTTGAGATGTAAAAAGTGTAAAAATCATGATGTAAAGTGTCTTGAGGGTTAGAAAAATAATTTATCCTCTCATAGGTTAATTAATTAAATTTTCTGGACAAAATTAATTAAAATCATAAGTCAGAAATTTAGTTAATTATAGCTCCTAGGTAAATTTAAATTTTCCAAAGGCAAAATTCGTGGGTCCTTAAAATTCAAATTTTAAGAGACCTAGGGACTAAGGTAAATTGATTATTTTGCTAAATTTTAGGCCTTTGGTCCCTGGGGTTAAGTCAAAGTCAAAATTTTGAGGAAATTACTTCTAAATCTTAATTTTTGAATTAATTAAAATGCATTTAATTGAAAATTTTGAAATTTCCTCAATATTTAAAATTTCGACGGATGAGATTAAACGAAATTTTTATTTTCATCAATGGTCGAGATCACTTTGACAATGATCACTCGAACTAGTTGTTGGAAGATTTATCTTTAAATAGGAAGTTAGTTGTCAGTTGAGATCATTCGATCTTTGAGTCGTGTGCTAAATGAAAGCTCCCTTGTAATCTTCTTTTTGAGAAATAAAGAAAGACTTTAAGGTTAATTTTTGTTGGTGTTACTCTTCATGGAAACGATGTAAGATGTGTTATTTTCATGCATAGATTTCCTTTCAGCCATTGATGATAGCTTTCTGAAGAGTGGTTTGAGCACAGGTATCTTACTCAATCACTGGGGTTGAAATGGTAATTTAAGTTTTGAATATAATAGCAAGTATCTCTATTAAATCTGAATTTTATTATCGTTTTCTCGCTCTACGTTAATGGTTGAATTGAGTTGTGCAGGAAATTCTTGATTTTGAGATCATTGGGCGTTCGGGGAAGTTTTCAGCTGGACCAGCCATCTCCCGATTTGTATTTTTGTGAAGATCCCAGCTTGACTGGATCCCGGGCTTATCACGAGAAGTTTTATTGTTGATGCATGAAGGGTTTTTGCCAAAGCACCTTTGTTTAAAATCAAAATTTCAAATTTTTCTGTGCTAAATTGATAAATCTGGCTTTTAAGAGCCTTAGATTATTAGATCTGCAAGCGGAGTTAGACTCACACTCGCCAGATCTGATAGATCTGTTGTTCCTATGCATAGATCTGTAATTTTTGTTTTTACTTTTCTAACTAGGGTTTCTAGGGTTTCATTTATTTTGTATATCCGGGTTCTAGGCATTTGTGTTTTCAGGTACAAGTTGCAGATCTGAAGGTGAAGTTTGATTTTTGAAGCCAGCTCTAGGCCTTGGAGGGTAAGATCTGTCCTCAAAACCAGCTTTTGCAGGGGCATTGTTTTGCAGTCCAAGGTTTCAAATATTTTCTAAATCTAGAGAAAAATTTTAAGGGTTTTATTAATAAATCCTGAAACAAAATATAATGTTTTAATCTGGAAATTTCAGGGTTTTTGGGCAACGATTTTCCAGTTTGTTTACTGCCTGAGGTTTTTTCCAGCAGAATTATTTTCGAAATTTATTAAGGGTTTTCGCTGCCATGTGTTTGATTCCTCTCCTTTGTTGTCTGAAAGTGTCTATCTCTCTGTTGCATCTGCTGATCTTTTCAAACTTCAAGATTTATCTGCTCCTCGCAAATCCTTTCATCCTTCCACTGCCCACGCTATCCATTTCTCCCGCATGCTCCTCTAGAGCTGCGTGTTCCTTCACGCACTCCTCTCCTCACCTGTGCCTTTCTCTTCCCATTTCCGCAACCTATCCCCTCTCTGTCGCTGCTCCTATTCTAACCCGCAACTACAGTTCCAAATCCGCCTGTCCTCACGCTGCCAGCCTCGGCGTACTTTCCCTCCCTCGGCTTTCCCTTGCACTCTATCTGTTGCCCGTCGAGCAGATCTTCTGTTGTCGTGGTGAGTCCTTCCCTCTCCATTGCTACTTCTTCTCCAAACGCATCCATTTGCTCACTTGCGAAACCTGCAACAAACCCTCATCCCCGTGTCCTTCTATCTTCGTTGTTTGTTCCCGCTCTATCTGATCATCCGTCGACTTGCGTAATCCCTTCACCTAGCCCTTCTCCCTCGCAGCTCCCTTCTTCCTCACGCATTTCACGCTGCACCACCCACTAATCTCCAAAAACACATCGAACTGCGTCTCTCCTCTATTGCGATTCGAAGCCTCATCCCTGTGGCTCCCTCATTGTTGTCCAAAGCCAAATCCGCAACTCAATCCTTCACTGTCATCGACCTGCAGAACAACAACAAAACGTTTCGACCCTTTTTTTTTAGTTTGTATGGTTTTAGTTAGGTTAGCGTATTCATAATATTTTTTAGTTTCATTTGATTTTCGATTTAGGGTTAGACATCTTTTGGTTTTGTTTATATTTTTAGTTTACGTTAGTTCTTTTATTTAGATTTTAGTTTAGATTTTTTATTTTGGTTTTGTTGTTTATATTACTTAGGTTAGGTTTCATTAAAAATAATAAATTATGATTTAGTTTTGTTCCTTTTTTTATTATGATTTCAAATTTTAAGTTAAAAATCTAAAAACATTAAAAAATTCCTAAACATTAAAAAATCATTAAAAAAATAAAAAATAAAAAATTTCTAATCAAAATCCTAAAAATCCAAAACATAAACTAAAAATCTAAAATAGTTCATTAAACATGACTAAAAAACATAAATCGAAATAAATTTTCACGCTTAAAGATTTAAAAGAAAAAAATTATGTGGCCTTTGGCCCATTAAAAAAATTTTAAAAAATTATTAAGCCAGTTCGATATGTTTTGGTCATCTTGAAAAATGAAAAACTTTTATTGATCATTTACCGCATTTAATCTTATTTAGCACATTCAAAAAAATTTCCTAAAGGACTAACTAATTTTGTCAAATTTATTTTATTCCTTCTTGGTGTCATTTGTGCTAAGGATAAAATCTAAAGGTGAACTTTTGTGGTATTGGTATTTTTCATTTCTCTATAGTTAAATGTGCTTAATTTTTATATCTAAAGATTAACTATTGGAAAGTGGTGAATTTCCTAGATTTGAGTCACTAAGCATAATCATTTAAATTCTAGGATCTAAATTGGTTAGCCTCTAAATTTTATGGTTGTTCAAAGTATTTGAATCTCTTAAAATTTAATTGCTAAGACATGTTGCATCTGTTGAATATCTTGCATCTACCTATCATCATTGCTTGGATTATTTAATGCTCGTTACATGTTAGGCATCTTGCAAATATTTTCAAGCGATTGTTAAAGAGTTTTATCGTGAAATCATAAACAGATTTCATCTTTGTTTCCTAAGCAGCAGTTACTAATCAATTACTTGGATCGTTGACTCCATAAGGCACTGGTATTAATCATTTAAAATCTAATCAAATTCTAAATCTTGCTAAGCCTTAATCAAGTACTTGATTGCCTCGGTGTGTCTCCCGAGCCGATTGATTCCCAGCTAGTTCTTCTTTATTCCTTTTTTCCATAGGGTCTACCCCCCTTAGCCTGATGTAGGGAGACAGCTTAAACAGAGAGATTGGGGATCAGGGTGACAGCTCCCAATCTGAGCGTTGTCACGGTGCCTAGACATTCTGTGCGACAACAGAGCCTATACTGAATTTTGACCCTTTAACCGAAATCACAATTCGAACTTCATAAAACAGAGTTACCAAGATACAAAGAATTCCCAATAAATTCGCACTGTAAGAGTGACTGTTCTGCAATATTAGGCTAAAGGTCTGAGGTATATGTTTCTTCCACAATCTGGGCAACAAGTCCCAGTTTATATAGGTCTATCCAAGCTCCACAGGTAGCAGTTACTAGTCCAATTGTTCCACTATTCTAAGCCTTCAACCGAGACTCCAAGTGAGTGTTCCGAAGTTTGATCTCCCACAGGACTATAGGTCTGAGAATTTTATCACAGGTTCGGCTTCTTCAACACAGGTCCGTGCCAATTCAGGGTCTATCCACAAATCGAGGATATATTTGATGGTCTGTAGTTAGTGTCACAGGTCCGAGGTAAGTATGTTGAAACCTCAGCAATCCGAATTTATTGTCTCAAGTCTACTGGAGCTGCGAAGTCTGTTTGAGAATTTAAGTCTCCTTTTTGTTTTCCTGTATACTTCTTCACCGAATTGATGCTAAAATGATGAGTTTGAACCTATATGTATACCATTTTAGACCTTTAATGAAAGGACACATCCCTTGGAGGTGAGGCCGACTTGTACAATAGGCTTAGGTCGGCTAGGATAGAAAATATATTATTTCATCTTAAAAAATCATTTTCTCTCAATCTAAGAGGTGTTAGAAGATGAGTAAGGACTCGTTGGAAAGGGGAAAATGTCCTCTACAAGCTGGTGAAAGAGTCATTTTAAGATGATGTCTCAAATGTTAATAAAAATATTTTTCTTTATGACAGTCCTAGAGTTTTAGTATAGGCCTTGGGGTTTAGGATTCTTCGTGCATTAAGTCATTGGGACAGGATATTAGAATTAGAGCAAGGCGTCATGAATCTAGGCATAAGGGTTAGGGCTTCTTCATTAGGGCTCCAAGTGTGACCTTCAACAATCATCCATGCCATCATTAGGGCTCCAAGTGTTACCTTCAACGTGCCATCATTAGGGCTTCTTCATCAATGCTCATATTGACATCAATGACAATTTGACCAACACTTATAATTGGCACTAGTCTATACTTGTGGATGTATATGCTCATTAAACCTATGAACATGATTTGACTCTTTTATTGCTCTATATAGTGAATTGTATCTTAGTCATCTTCACTAACTATTAGAACTTCATTAGATAAGCCTTATTTTTTCTTGTAGGGTCCACCCTCCTTGGCTTTGACTAGGAGTGAGCCTAGATGGAGGAGTTGAGAATTGAGTGACAGCCTCAACTCGATATTTGCCCCCAAGGCCACACCAAGTGGAGCTAAAAAATTCTCCACTACAATCCCAAGTGTGGAATAAGGCGACAACATTTTTTGGCGTCGATGTCGGGGATAAATCTTTTTAAACCCATAATATGACATTCTTGCATGATTGGGTTTTAGAGATCGGTTTGTGTCCAAGTGGTGACTCCATTGAATCAAAACATTGCAAGTTATTCTACTAGGAGAAATCCAAGTAGCTTGCTTAGCCCCAATCTTGAGCCTAAAAGAGCTTATAGAAGGAGGTTAAACAAACTCTCTTCTAGTAGACTTCTTGCTAATCTTGGAAAGGAAGCAATTTCTAATATCCATCTTCTTTTTGTTAACACTAACCAAGTAGTCAAACACATGGACGATGTGTATAGATAGACCTATTGATTTTACTAACATCCAGGGATATCCTCATGCATTGCCTAACAAGGCCATAGAGAAGTTGCCTTCCTTTCCAAGGAAACAATGTAGTAAGTGCCAAGACACATGTCAGAAATTTCAATCTGTGTGTAGCCAAGTGGTGTAGTTGACAGAATCTCAACCATGAAGATGTGAAGTTCAAGTTGTTTGTGCTATCATTGGAAGAGGATGCCTTGGATTGGTTCTTCGAACATAATGACAATAGTTTCACAACCCTTGTCGAGATCATAGCTGCTTTCAACACTAAGTGATGGGATAAGAAAGAGGATCACCATCTTTTGGCTGCATTGAACGGAATTAAGAAGAATGAAAATGAAATGATGGAAGAATTCAACAAAAACCTCAATGACAGCCAAAATCCTACCCCAAGATATCAAACCCCCAGAGAAGAACATCCTCATCTCTTATATTAATGCTTTTAACACTAATTATCAATGAGTTGTGGGGTAAGGAGCCAACCAGTCTAAGGGAGGCTCAAAGCGCAGTTGAAAAGATAGAAATATACAAAAGAGCTTCAGGAAAACTAGACATTTCACGCTTCACGAGAGGAAAGTCTTCAGAGTCAAAGGGCAAGGCGGAAGCTAAGGAGGTTGTTAATGACCCAATCAAGGAACTTACTCAATTGATCAAAACTACGGAAATTAACCATGCCAACTAGATGAATGCATTACAAAATAGATTGGTGGCTATGGAGAGGGCATAACCAGAAAAGTTTCAATCTAGACCTAACAATAGGTGGCAAAAAAAGGGTACTTCACAAGATCATAGGCCACCTAACCCATTGGAATGTACTAACATAGCAAATCAGGCACCTCCTTATTGTAGGTCATCTAACAAGTTCCATGATAAGGCCACATGCCTCATTGTTAGAAGGATCAATGAAAATGGCATGGTACAGACAAGTGAACAAATAACTGTGGTAGGCAAACAACATAATATTTCCATGGAGGTTTGGATTGAGACCATTGAGAAGAGTCAAGATGCAAAGGGTCTATCATCTACATGTAGTGTGAACAACACTTTTGATGAATGTGATAAAGTCACTAAGTTATTTGGTGAAAAGCCCACACCAAAACAAATCTTTGAGATGACTAGGGACAAAGGTGTGACTTATCAGAGAAGAAACAAAGACCAAGGAAAGATGCAAGGTGCTCCTAGAGTGCTTACCCATCCTACTTCAGATTTCAATGTTGACTTGGGTGGATGGATTAACAATGCTAAGATCTTGGTTCCAATTACGAAAATTCTCAAGATCCCTTCCCAAAGATCCAAGTTGTTAAAGGCTATTGAAGCTCCCCATAGAAAAGATGTTGGGAAATGAATATCATCAACCCTTTTTATCACTTTGTTGGTCAATGGGTATCTTTTACATAATTGCATGTTGTACTCAGGTGCTTCCTCAAATGTTATGACTAAGAAGGTAACGGAGCAGTTGAATTTGAGGATTTCTAGGCCCTACCATAACATATGTGCCATGCATTCTAAGAAAATAGAAGTTTATGGGTTGATCAAGGATTTGCAAGTGCATTTGTCAACCTACCCAAACATTATGATCACCATGGACATAGTTGTGAATCTTTAGATGTGCCAAATTCATGGGGGATGATTTTATCACAGAAGTGGGAAGCTAACTTGGGAGGTAGTATTCAAATGGACCTATCTTATGCTACCATTCCTAGCATTAATGACACCATGGTTAGCCTTGACGGGGAATTGGAAAGAAAGTAGCATGTGGAAAACCCCAAGGAGCCTAACAATGAAATTCTTTATGAACTAGATGAATTGGTGAGTTATGTTGTGTTGTCTAACTTTTTGGCCCCTTTGGAAAATAAGGTTGAGAAAAAGAAGGGTAATCAATTTGCCATATGCATTTTGATGGAGCTCATTCAAATATGGAAAGGGTGCATGAATTGTTCTCATGTCTCCCCTTGGGCATATCTTCAAGTTTGAATTTATTGGAATTTGATGCCACAAATAATGTGGTTGAATATGAGGCACTCCTATCAGGCTTGGAAATAGCTAAAGACTTGAAGATCAAATTGTTGAGCATCAAGGCAATTCAGACTTAAACATTCTTCAAGTCAAAAATCAATTTGCATCTAAGAGTGACAGACTTATCAGATATAGAAATGTTGTATGGGACACCATGGAGTACTTTGATGCATTGAACATTAAAGTTGTACCTAGAGATAATAACAGTCAGGTATATGAGTTGGCAGTTGTTGCATCCACACTCCAACTAACAGAGGATTTGACTAAGGAAACAATGAAAATGCAAAAAATCTTTAGGTCGTCAATGCCTAATAACTCGGACCATTGGCAAGTATTTCGTGATGAAAAACGACTAATAAGGCTCATCAATAACATGTAGGAGTGCTCAAATTTTCATGTTGGATATAAAGAAGAGGGTTGTGAATATGTAAATGACGGTGAAGCTGAGACAAATCCCACCCTTTTGGGACTCACTGCATTGGAACAACTCTTTGATCGGCATGATGCATCAAAGAAAAAGGAACTAGGTGACGACATCGAGGTCAACATTTGCACTAAGCAAGATCCCAAAATAATAAAAATTGGAAAAGGAACAACCAAGCAAGAAAGAAAGTAGCTATTTAATCTACTTTTGGAGTATAGAGATGTGTTAGCATTCACTTATAATGAGCTGAAATGTTATAGAGAAGATGTGACGCAACACACTATACCTCTTAAACATGAGAATGTTGAGCCTTTTAGGCAGAAATTGAGACAAATTATTCCCAAGTTAGCCCCCTTTGCTACAAAAGGAGCTCCAGAAGATCTTGGCTCCCAGAATCATAGCTCATAGTCGGCATTCCACATGGTGTTTAAATTTGGTGATTGTAAGGAAGAAGAATGGATCCATTAGGTTATGTGTTGATTTCAAGAATCTTAACTTGGCATGCAAAAAGGACAATTACCCCTTGCTTATTGCAAAGGGTCACAAGGTCTAGAATGATGTCATTGCTAGATGAGTTTTCAAGTTATAATCAAGTCATGGTCAGGAAGGAGGAATAGCACAAGACCACATTCACTACTCCATGGGGAACCTTTAAGTATTTAAGGATGCCTTTCAGATTATCAAATGTTGGGCTACCTTTCAGAGGGTTGTGGACTCTGCCTTCAAAGGGTTAAATGGCAAGATCATTGAGATCTATCAAGATGATTTAACTACTTTTTCAAAGGATGGATCAGCACATATTAATCATCTTAGGCAGATTTTTTAGAGGTGCAAGGAATATGGTATCTCCCTAAACCCCTCAAAATCCATATTTGGAGTGACTGAGCACAAGTTGTTGGGCCATATAACATCAAAGGATGGGATAAGGATTGATCCAGAAAGAGTAGAGGCAATAGAAAAGGTTCCTTTACCCCATAACATAAAGTCCCTCCAAGCTTTCCTTGGAAAAATTAACTTCCTTAGAAAATTTAATCCAAATTTTACTGAAACAGCAAAGCCCTTTCATGCTCTCTTAAAGAAAAATGCAAAATTTGAGTGGGGTGGCCAATGAAAGAAGGCCTTTAAGGACATAAAAGGATCAATAGCAAAGGCTCATGTACTTGTAAGTCCAAATTATTCTAAGGATTTCATGGTCTTCTCTTTTGCATCTGAAGACACCATTGCAGGCGTGTTGCTCCAAAAGAATGACAAAGAGCAAGAGCAACCCATTGCATTTATGAGAAAAGCATTGTGGCGTTCAGAACTGAAGTATCACATAATGCAAAAGCAAGCTTATGCATTGGTTAAATCACTTAAGAATTTCAAGATGTAGATGGGGTATTCAAAGGTTATAGCTTTCGTTCCACATTCGGCAGTGAAGGATATTTTGACAAAAACAGATTGCTTGGGTACGAGGGCTAGGTGGTTCACAAAGATACAAGAATATGATTTGGAGATTAAACCCACCAAATTAACCAAGGGTCAAGATTTGACTCAAATGCTCATAGAAGGAAACGAAAAGGCCTTGGGAATGGTTTGCCAAAATACGTCATTAGAACTGACAGTTTCAACAGTGCTTCAAAGATTGGAACAGACTGGTATGGGGACATCATCTATTACTTGCATAACCTTACTTGCCCAAGTCACTTAGTAGGTCATAAAAGAAACGTTTTAAGGTTAAAGGCTTCAAAGTATTGAATCATTCAAGATGGGCTAGGTTGGAGAAATTTGGAAGGACATGTGCTTAGATGTGTTGATGAAAATGAAGCCAAGAAACTTGTAGCAGAGTTCCATGCAGGATTTAGTGTGGGCCACTATGCAGCTAAAACCACGGCCCACAAGATCCTTCGAGTCGGATATTATTGGACCACTTTGTTTTTAGATGTGCATAAATTTGTGAGGGGATGTCAAGCTTGCCAGATGTTCACAGGAAAACCAAAGTTGGTTGCTCTACCTTTACAACTAGTGGTGGTTGAGGCTCCCTTTTAGCATTGGGGCCTTAATTTTATAAGGCAGTTTAAAGATAATTCAAGTAATGGATACTCATGGATATTGACCGCAATAGATTATTTCACAAAATGGGTGGAAACCATCCCTATAAAGTTTGCCACCAAGAAAGTTGTGATGGACTTTTTAGAAGATAAAATTATCACCAGGTTTGGGGTACCTGTGAAGATCACAGGTGATAATGCCAAGGCAATTAGTTCAGTTGAGTTTTCATCTTTTTGTTTTAAGTATGGCATTATCCTATCTCATTCATCCAATTATTTCCCCCAAAGGAACGGTCTTGCTAAATCTAGCAACAAGAACTTGATGACCATCATCAAGAAAATAGTGGGTGATAACAAACGAGGAAGGGATAGCAAAATCAAATATGCATTGTGGACAGACAGAATTACAAAGAAGAGTCATGCTGGGAAAAGCACCTTTGAGCTTGTATATGGCCTTCATGTTACCCTACCAGTACATTTGAGATTTCTCGTATATCAGCGACTTCAAAATTTTACTTCAGATAAAGATGTTCAACATAGAATTGATCTGATAGTTGAGTTAGACAAAATCATGAGGAAGGCCTTTCATCAGAGTTGTGAGAATCAGGCAAAGGTGAAGTGGAATTTTAATAAGTCTTCTAGGCAGAGGTCACCACAAAAAGGTGAATTGGTGTTGCTTTGGGACAAAAGAAAGGAAAAGCCAGGGAAGCACCGAAAGTTTGACAGTTTATGGCTAGGGCCATACATCATCAGGGGAATTGCTAGTTATAACTCATTCCACCTCAACACACTTGACGGAGAATCACTCGCTTTGAAATGTTTACCATTTTCAAATAGAGATTAAGTAATGTTTATAGGTTGCAAGGTGACCCTATTCGAAACCTAGTCCATAGCAGTGACAATTAGTGCAAGTTGTGTCTCAAGACAATAGGTTGCTTGCATCATAAAGCATTGCCTATTTTGAGGGATATAGTCACAGGTCCAATGTTGCACGAAGCGAGCATGAAGTGGGTACATTTTTTGGAAGCTAAGTGCCAGAAGTGTCATTTTCCAAAAATCCTCGGAAGTAAAGCATCCCAAAAGAGTCTATCGTATATATAGTGTTGCACATATTGCGATAATTTCAAAATTATCGCCATGTCTCTGTCAATTTCAATGTATTACCATTTTTCTTAAAACCCTACTTTTTAAAAGTAGTTATGGGATTGAGCCATAAGGATACTCTACCTATTTCCATCAAGCAAACAAGGGGAAATCTATTGTTTTCATTTCTCAAGATTCATCCAATGGGATACTTACCCCTAGTAGTTAATGGTAATATTAAATTCTTGAAGTGTCATTTTCCTTTATCTTTCATTTTCATCATTTTACTTAAATTTTTAACATTACCATTAATTGACTCAAGACGTTTGAGACTAGTTCCAACCTCATTGGATTCCATATGGTTCTAGAAAGTAGAATTTTAGATCCCACTTAAAATCCAACAAACTTAACAATTTTTAGGATTTCGAGATTGATGGGATTGCAATGTTTCTACAACATTTTGTGATGTACAAAGATATGGAACTAACATTTAATCAATATCATCATGCCCTCCATGTACCTCGATGATTATGACGTTGGCCGTTAAGCTCCTCCTACATGACCCTAGCAAAATGTACACTCCACTCGAGCAAAATCATTGATTGGGATCTTAAGCTTTTTCTATCTTATTTTAATGCTTAGTGGGTGATCTTGATGAGTAGGATCCCAATATAGGCAATGATCTTGATGTTATGTAGCTATTTGTTGTAACATGATTTTCTTTGGATTTTGAAAGCCATTTAGAGCCTCTCAGTCTCTATTGATCTATTTTGACTCTGAGATGGATTGTGCTCTGCGATATTTTGGTTATATGCACCCTTGCTATACACGTGAGAAATTTTGCATATTTGTGTATAATAATTTGGATTCATATGGATGCACATGAATTATATGTTCTTTTCAAAATTTGAATATTTTATGTATTTTCTGGTCGACCAATCTTTTGGTCTAGTTCTAATAACATTGTTGAGGATGATTTGACCATTTTCCATCAAGCAAACAAGGGGAAATTTGTTGTTTTCATTGCCACGATTCATCTTATGAGATACATTTATTTTTGTTTTCATATGATTTTGTATCATTCTATTAGATCTTATGACTTAATACAAATATCATATTTCAATATTGAAATCGATGTATCACTTGACATCATATACATCTTATATATCAAATTTATTTTCATATTTATGTAGCAATGTGCTTGTTTAATTTTGATGTTGTTTTATAAGTTAAAATTTTGAAAAAAAATGATTATTTTTGTATATTTCAAGTTTCCCGATAATTTCCAATATTTTCCTTGATATTGCCAAAAATTTAAATTTTGGACCCAACGATAAATTGTCGAAAACAATATACTCATCCTAATATATATAATATATATAATATATAATATATAATATATATATATATATATCCAACCATGCTACTTGTACATAAACCAAGATAGAAATGGCATACATAGTATATTAATGAATAATAATTCGAGCATCAACCATCTAGAATCTAGATTCTTCTCCTCTTGTCTAGCGTTTACCTCTACCTTAATTCTCTAAGGGCATTACATAAAATTTCCCAATTTTGATCAAACTACCTAATCCAAGCCTTAAAATATGGTAGAAAAAGCTTAACATGCTTGATCAATGATTTTGACTTGAGTGAAAGGTACATTTTTGCTAATGCCATAACAAAGGAGTTCAACAATCAACACCGCCAACACAAGGGTACATATAGGGCTTGGTTCATTTGATTAAATGCCAATTACCAATATTTTGAACATCGACAAGGGTCTGAAAAAACAAAAAACTGGGAAAATATAGGTAAATATCGGCAAAATCAAGATACCATCAAAATATCAGTAAAAATCGGCAAACATTGGCTAGGCTAAAAAATCATAATTTCGAGATAAAATCGGGATGTTATCAAGATGTTCGCAACAATAACCTCATATGTGATATAATCTAATGAAATGTCATAATCCCATTGCTCATAAAATCCTGAAAACTGTTAAGTCTGCTAAATTTTGAATGGTAGAAAAATGCTTTAAGATTATAACATTAACATTAGGGAACATCTACGAAGAGCATTTAAGGAGCATCAAGGGTGCACCTTGGGAGTGTCTGAGAACCACGGTTCCTCACATAACAGTTCCAAAATTCCAAGAACCATGAAAATCCAGCCCAAAGCACAATTTCAGGGTCTAGTGCATGGGAGGGGGGGGTGAAGAGTTCCTGCGACACTGCACAAGTCTTACAAAGTTCAACAAGGGGCACGCTTGGCAAGAATGCCAAGGTTGCTTTCCCAAGCAACGAGAATAGGTATTATATTATAGACCTAGTGCATTCAAATGTTTATGGACCGATGTCAGTAGCAACAATTTTTAAAAAGCATGTATTATATTCCCTTCATTGATGTCTCCTCTCACAAGACGTGAATCTACTTCCTAAAGACCAAAAAAGAGGTCTTTAACAATTTCCAAGAGTTCAAAGCACTAGTTGAGAACTAGACAAGGAAGAAGATCAAACTCTTGAGATCGGACAATAGTGGTGGGTATACCTCCCAGGAGTTTGAGGGTTATTTTTTCCTTAGTTATTTTTTTCTCCTTTTTTCTTTTCTTTCGTCTTTTTTCTTTCTTTCTTTGTTATATTTGAACTTAGGAAATAAGGCCTTAATTAACATCTAGAACCCAATAAAAAAAAAAAATAAGCCAATAATGCAACACTTCAACATTAGGTTTGAGTCTAATTAATGACTAGTAAAATATCTCAAATCACTTTGGCATGTTCAAACATGAAAAAGGTGTTTTTATAGAAATATGCCAAATGAGAGTTAAATTATGAAGGAATTCTATATAGAAATGGATGAAAATGGGTCATGTTCCCTCTATGAGTACATAAATGATGGAATACGAGTGTGATGAAATTGTCTAGATAAAATGGACATGTGATAACATAATGGGTGGTAGACATAAAATGGAACAAGATAATGAAAGGGGGCATGCATCTAAACAAACCACTAGGAAATACACCACCAAGCTCGAGGAAAACACAATTAGGAAAATGTTGAAGAATCTAGGGCAAGTGGGATTAATGTGATTCTTCTAGACTTGATAACAATTTGTGAAGTGCTTTTGCAATTTATCTTAGCTTGATCTTCTTCTTATTATTAGTGTGTGTGTTTGCTTCATCAAAATGCTACCAAAACAAAGAGACAAGAACACAAGGAGTTGGCATTCTACCAGGGCCAAAACCTCTCCCTCTTGAAGAGGAAAACCCGCACGTAATTCTTCTTATAGAGATTCCAATTGACGAATACCAAAACCATGACCCTTGAACTATTCTGCCTCTCCAAGACCAAGACACCAATCCTCTTCTTTGTCACTGCTGAAATCATCGTTATTGTTGCACCACAGAGGCCATCACTATTGCACCAACGAGGTCTTCATTATTATTGCAACACCATTGCTTTACTTCCATTGAGGACTTCACCACAACAAGATTATTGTTACTGTACCATAGCAGCTCCTTCATTTGAATCATTGTTGCACCATAGCTTATCACAAGTATGTCGAGACAGTAAGGAGATAGGTCTAAGATTTACGGTGAGAACACCAAGATTCCTTTCTTGATAGATATGTCGTGACTGCAAGGAGACAGATCCGAGTCTTTCCCTATGACATCCGAGGTTGCTTCAATAGGCCTCTCCAAAAACAGAGAGATGGATAGACTTCCATCACTTCTTTACTATGATGTACGAGGTTCCTTATGTGACTGTTCTTTTAAACTTCAGGAAGATCTGAGTTTCTTATTGCACTTGTCTGAGATTTCAGAGCTCCTATACCTTCATCCGAAATCAAAGATATCTGAGATCCTGTCTTGCATCCATGCGAAGGTCACCCTGTCACAAACCTCTAAAAATATCAGACAAGTCTGAGTTCTTCTCTGCACTTTTGCGAATACCCTAGCTGGGTATTTATAATGATTCGTCCTCCATAATTACCCGACATGATAGTGTGAAGAGGTGTGTCTGTTGATGCAAGTCGATGTGACTTATATTTAATTTGCAGGCCGACATGACTGTGTTTGTATATCGTTTATCTTGCAAACTTCTTTATTGAGGATTGGTGCTTGTCTTGGAGGGCTTCTTAACACTAGGTTGACTTATGTACATTACATAAATGCTCATAAATAGCTCTTTAACATGATCTTGACTCTTTGACTTTCCTAGTACTATGGAATGAGCAAGAAACTCATTCATATAATTTTATAAAAATAATATTTCTTTTTCTTGACAAGTACAAAGATCAAGATTACATTTGACAAATACCGAACCTAGTTATACTCTTTTCTTCAACAGAAAAGAATTAAACCCACCATGAAATGACCAAGACAAAGTAATGATAAGAACATCATGAGCATAATAAGGAGATAAGAGATTTCTTCAGTGATAATCAACTCATGAAGTAGCACCTACAACGAGATGAATACACATAATATATCATTGAAACAAGCTCCACCAATGATACAATATATGACTAATAAATCTAGTAAGTTGGGGTGAGAAAAGGAGCAGGAAAATGATACTACCAAGTAATCATGTAACAATATCAACTTCCCCTTTGGTTGGCCTGTTGAAAAATCTAGGGCAGCGAGATTAGGGGTGATTTCTCTTAACTTGATAACTGCTTGTGATGTTCTTTACTTCAATTTGTAGTATTTACAATTAGCTTCTTCTTCTCTTGATTATTATGATGTTCTTATCATCAAACAGCTACCAAAACATGAAGATCAATAGAACAAATGGACACAAGATGTAGGCTGCTATCCAAGACCAAAACCTCTCCTAGAGAGGAAAACCCACAAGAAATCTTCTCTTCTTATAGAATCTTCAAATGGCGAATTCCAAGATATTAGACCCAAGACTGAGACCCCTCCAAGACCAAGTCAACCTCTTTGTTAATGAGCCTTCCTTCATTAGCTTTTAGCAACAAAGTTTGACCATCCAGCAACTACTGCAACTTCGACCCCAGCTATTTTTGCAACTTCGACCCTAGCAACTTCTGTAACTTCGACCACCAACAACTTCTGCAATTTCGCACGTGTGGGAGAAAGAGATTGATTTAGGACTCCTTTCTTCTTCGCTTGGCTTGTTTCTTCTTTCTTAGTCAAATGGATGATATGTCTTGCCTTTTGATCACAAATTTCGGCCTTCTATGGTATGCGGGGGTGTATAGTGTTGCACAGCGAGGTCTTGGAGTGTTGCCTCCAAGGAGACCCTTGGACGGAAACACTGGGCATACCTTTGGGCGTAGTTCACCCAAGATTGACGGGGACACAGATGAGCGATACTTGATGGTATCCGTGGGGACTCACGCACTTGACTCTCTTCTACATCCCTCACGGGCGCAGTCGATTTTGCTGTCGAATTTCTGCACTCTGGGCATGAACAGCAAGGGAAGAGCAGCTCACCTGAGATATTTGGGTGACACTTAGCGCACTAGGGGGGAGACTTTTCAGCAGTGGCATTGGGTTGGTGCGTCAATTGACAGCCACAGGTTGGGGGATGAGGTGATCATCTGCGGGGGTAGCATATCATTCATCACCGAGCCTATGTCTAGGGAGCTAATCACGAGGGAGACATGTGTCACTCTTTTCTCAGGGCATGTCGGGACCAAGCATGAGCAGAGGATATCGGGTACGACTGAGGTAGTTTCCCAGTATGTGTCCAGGCTCTAGACCTTATATTGGCACATTATCAAGAGGGCGGATGGCAGACCCAGGGGAGATGGTTGGCAGGGACAGGAGGGATCCACATACCTTCAGTCGATTTCAAGTATCAAATACCCATCTTTTGGTTGCATTCAGGGGGTATCTCTTTGGCACACTTGGCTTCCAGCGATCATTGGTACTACACAGTGGCAGGCATAGGGCAGATTAGCATGCATCAGATTAGCCCACGATATATGGAACCTATATATTGATCACATGCAAGGACTAGAGGTGAGGCATGGATGGATTCCTGTAGTTGTCAGAGCTATGTTGCAGTAGGTCTAACTAGGGGATGCAGTGATTCAGTTGATTGATAGATCACTCATGATGAGAGGAGTCGTGGCAGAGAGTGATATAGTTCGCTCTTGGAATGACACATGGGGGTTCACAGAGGGTTTCATCATATGGGGAGGCAGACATTCTCTATTGTTGCACAGGTTCGGAGTTACATTTGGATGGGTAGGCCTTGGCGCCACGGAGATGCCCAAGCAGGATGTGTCTCGCCTCTTTCAGTATTCCACCATCGAGTTGCAGGAGAGGAGGATATTGTCTACGCACAATGGGGACTATGACATAGTCATAGTAGCGTAGTGTCAACATGGTGGCACCACTCTGGGACTAGCAGGGAACTAGGGCATTACAACTCTTCACAGCTCAATAACCTTTAGGGATGCGTCGACTACTGCAGGGGGAGATCATACAGGTCTTCCATTGGGCTTTAGCGAGTCACTAATGGAATAGGGGACTTCTGGTACTTGCATTGGGCAGGATAGTGAGTGGAGAGAGGGGAGCTTCACGTTGGACAAGATGGCCTGGGATCCTGGTATTCGAAGATTCTTTCATATCAGGACAGTGCTGAGATCAAGGATGATTCAGTAGCACATCTGGGACCCTAGCACATGTTGCAGTGCCAGTGTGGAGCAACAGTTAGAGAGGATGCTCATTCAGGCATTGCTTGAGGACAACCGATTTTTGGTGCATTGGAGGAGCTTGCCGGTTGGGAATGCTACTCGGAGAGCGAGCACATACTTGAGCATCCAGCAATGAAGTTTCTTGGGGACAAGCAACATTTGGGAGGGGAGGATTGTCATGTCCCTTCCTAAATTATTTTGGAGAAGTATTAATTTCTACATTTTGGAGCCAATTTTGGAGGTGATGGGGGCCCATTCGATTTTATTAGGAGGCAAGACTTAGTAGAAGTTAATTTGATGTGGTTAAGTATACGTGGGGTCCACCCATACTAGGGGAATACGCATTCCCTAGTTCGATTTACATGGAGGGGAAATCGATGGTTAGGTGAGGGACACACGATGGAGGGAAAATGCATGGAAAAGTGCTCCATGAAATCTATATAAGGCAGCTCTCCTCATTTGGATCTCTTATCTTTTGACATATTGAACTCAATCTTAGTTGCTCAAGCTACTTAGTCGGGTTACTGTGTTGTTTAGCACACAAGTGTCTCCGAGCAGAGATCTCAACCCTTGCTTCGATGGACTTCAAGTGCCAACCCTAGAAGGGAGTTCTTCTTCATCTCAATTTGTAGCAGCAGCAGGGAGACGAGTTACAGCAGCTGTAAGTCGAGTACCAGCAGCTACGGGGGTAAACAACAGTGCTAGGATTGCGTAGTCACAACGTAAGGCACTTCGGGAAGTTGGGGAGACAAAAGTATCCTTCATCATTTTAGGAGTATAGAGGACAACTACAAACAAGAGGGCCATCCTACATGCAGCTCTCATTTCATCACACGCAGGACTATGTCATCTCCTCCATGACTGCGCAGTCATTGGAGTGAGACACTTTGGGGCAGCACCATCCAGGGGAGTTTGGAGCTGGGATGTTGGGAGATCATTTGGAGGGCCCATTTGAGGAGGATCGCTGGAGTTGGGAGAGCAGAGATTGACAAGATCATTCACAGCAACAAAATTCGAAATTGGAGGAGGGCCAGGTTGTGAAGGGTCAATTTTTTAAGGTTGGAACCAAGGGAAACCCTTTCTAGGTTTTTCTGGGTTTTGGGCAAGGATCACACTCCTAATTTTATAGAATTTTCTAGGCAAATCTAAAGGGTTGAACATGGGTCCCAACACAGCCAGCAGCTAGAGGAGATAACGGGAATTTGGGCCAAAATTACCAAGTCAACATCTGCCAATTCCTTCGTGGGTTATTCTGAGTATTTGGTGGAGATGTCGGGGTTAATTTCCCATAATTTTTTTAGCAACGAAGGTGGGGTTTCCAGCAGCATCTTTGCAGCAGATAGCACAGTTTCCAATGTTCCACCAAGTTTTCAGGACGAGGAGGCGAGGGAGCGGGGATACGCAGGAGCGGCCTATGCAAAAGCTCCCCACCAATTTTTAGGAAATGTGGCAGGACGTCGAGGTCATAAAAACTTGTAAATATAAAATATAAATCGATGAATCATATAACTGAAACAAATTTAAAACGAAAAGCATGACCATTGATATCGTTATCATATAAATTATTTGTAATTGTACAATGTAACTACTAGTCTCCTAAATAACAATGCACAATGAAAATAAATTATAAAATTATAATTGCTTAAAGTTTTAAACTTTAAACTTTAAAACATATTGATGTTCCACTTCCAACTATGAACATTGAATACTGAATAATATTAAAGTCAAGTTTGATAAATCAACGACAGCGTTCTGTTCAATGAAGGAGTAGACAAAAGGTTGCTTGGCAATGGTAGTAGTGTTCAGTTCAACTAAGGAGCAAACAAAAAATGAAATGTGAAATGCACATAACGTAGACAGAGAAAGGCTGCTTGGCGATGGCAACAGTGTTCAGTTCAACGAAGGAGCAAACACAAAATGAAATGTGAAATGCACATAACGTAAACCCTTCCCGGTCGGTCAACAAATATTAAAAATTACGATTTTTTTGTTTCATAAAAAAAAAAAAATTGTGAATTTTTTCTAGGGAAATGACCCCTCAAGACCCCTTAAGACCCCTTTTGCCTAGGAAACGACCCCAATTGGAGGAAACGAACCCTTTCAAGTTTCCTCGCATACCTTGTTTTTTGGGAGCTTGGAGAAACGCCCCCCTCTCGTCCCCAAGTCCCCGGAGCACGAGGGAGCTAGGAAATGCGACCCCCAGGTGGGGGGACGTGACCCCGTGGAACACTGACGGTTTCACAAGGGCAGCGCAGGGCATCATTGCAGCAGTTATTTGTGCCATCTGGGCTTGACATCTTACCACCTAGGCTTGATCACGCTTGCCATTAAGGCAATCCCAGGTGCACCACTTCCACATTATTGTACTTTTCTCCCAGACCATAATAAAATGGCTCAGCTGTTGGTTATTCCTGGACTTTTTATGGGCAGGCACTGAATGTTTCAATTTTATGGTGTTGTTTTTATTGTTTGTTTTGCATAGCACTATTTTTCCTAGTTTGGAACATTACAGTGGTATCAGAGCATGATCTTGGCCCAATTGTGGGAAAACTAGCCAGAAGATCATGGAAGCTTTGTATATGAGTCACGAAGACAAACCCGTGGCTCAAGGGAAACCCAGCAGGAAGAAATTCGGGGGTAGAATTCATTGAGACGATGAGAGGTTGGCCCAGTTGAGGAGGGTGACAAAGAAAACCCATCCTCACCCTTACAATAGAGACGTTAGAGATGTTCAGGTCGTGGGGGTGCAACCATCTACATCTTGTGGGGAAAGTCGACCGGATCAGGGCACCAGATCTCCTGAAAAGGAGCAGACGGGACAGAGATGGTTAGAGGGTGAGACCAGGGGGCGCTTTTGCTGGTGGAGACCTGGCTTTAGATACCAAGGTTACCACCCATCAGTGACAATGAAGTCTCAAGGGGTTTCTCATGCACGGTTATTTGAGAAAAAAAATCATATTGATCAAAGATCTATTGGAAGTAACTAGAAAGTGGCATTAACGGTTAGAGTTTCGTCAATAATTTCCCATATGATTACATATTCATCTTCCTCATGATGGACATGAATCTTCAAAAATGTCTTTGTTAGCATTCGACCACAACTCTTTATAAAAGCTTCCAATTGAACCATCCATCTCTTTTACATAATATTTTCTCAGTGAAACCTAATATCCTCCTATACCCATAATCTCTCAACCACATACACCATCACCATTAAATTTACAAGCAAAGTCCATATTGATCATAAATAGGCAACGATAAATATGTGGTTTAGGGAGGACTGCTCAAGTTGAAATATTATTAGGGCTGGAAAATACAAGGAAATTACACATCACATACCTACACAATTGCACAAAATAAATAATACCATGAGTATTACATTAGTTATGAAAAAGGAAATTGCACGTAAAGGATTAGCCCAAAAATCGCACACAAGGCATAAAACTTCTGCAAAGGATGGGAAGAATGCTAATGACCTATACTTCTCAGAGATATACTATAAATATTTTAAAAAGTTCATAAACTAAATATGATTGTAAGGTGAACAAAGTCTCAAAAATCAACCATACAACTACCTTTCATATAATCTAACAATTTAACATGCTATTAACATAATTTCCACATTTTTTTCCAAATATTATTAGCTGCTTGCATAGCAAGTCATACAAAATCAACAGGCTTTATCTGATTTAACTCACTAACATCCACATTAGCACATGCTTTAGATTGTAGAAATTATCATCAATAAATTCAAAACTCAAGACTCAAAATAAAACACTTCGAAAGATGCACTAAATTGTTAGATGTAGTTTAAATTTTTATCATATATATATATATATATATATGAAATGAACTTCATCTAGTGGATCATTCGCATTCCATTAAGTTGACCCATAACCATGATTTGTCATATTTTAAGTGAACCATATGTGACCCTTGGTAACACTCATTCGTCAATATTTTCTCATTCTTCTAAGTAATAGACTCAAATATTGCAAAAAATATGTCAAATGATGAAAATTACGTTATTCCATCTATAATTTGTTTTTCTCTATATTGGCAATTATCAAGTTGAATATAATGAGTCATGAATAGAAAAAGATCAAGAAATGGAATGGTCAGAGGTGTGAAGAAAATCCACCATTCTAAGAGTTGGTTACTGTACCTTTTGAACATCATACCCACACTCACCTGCAAAGAAGAAACGACATTTGTTATCTACTCCTGCCATTTAAATTAATAAGAATGTTTGAAGACTCTATATATAAATTACAAGCAAAAAATTTCAAAAGGTGATGCACTTGCACTTGCATAATTGCCCATTGAACTTGTTGCCAATTACACTGCTAATATGTCTTAGTTGTTAATTACACTTACATCAACAGTTTTATCTATAACAAAATATACTAGTGAAGAACACTCAACAAAACCAATGCATGACACTAGAAAAAGGTTTTACATATACACCAAGGAATGCCTTCACTCAAGGGGAACAGACAAAGGCAGTTTCCAACTTTGCAATGCACTTATGCAATTGATCGTTTAGACAACTAAGAATATAATGCAAAGGACTTTCCACAACTAGAAACTACAAGTCAATTGGATCTAGCCCAGGTGGTTATGAGGAGTGTTATCCTCCCCATCCAGGTTCAATTTCCTGCAACTAACGTGTTGAGCTCTTAATAAGTAAATTGTTGTAACAGCATTGATCCCTGTGTTGACAAATCCTTGAGCTTCTACAAAATCCAGTTTACCCTAGGCAACAGCCTCAAATTGAAGGGAGGTGCCCAGCAGGTTTCCCCAAGATGTGTATTTCATGTAATAAATAAAATAAAATAAAAAATAAAAATAAAGAAAACGGGAAAAAACTACAAGTCAAATGTTCCACAGTTTGAATGATTGTAAGCAAATTATTTATGACAAAGAAAATTAAAAAATGAAATAAGTATAAAAAAAGCCACACAAGAAACACTCAGCAATGAAGCAAACTTTTCCTATTTAATGTCATTTGTAACATAGCTCAAAACCATAAGTTGATTCTTGTATGTCAAAGGAGAGCTGTGATGTGGCTCTTGGTCATTGAAAACCTTAACCAGTTTCCTTGAAGGAGGAATTTTTCAGTGAAAATTATCCCTCAAAAGTCTATGAGATCACTTTCAATAGTAATATTAAACAAGAATATATAAAGAAGACTTATTATGAAGATACATCGTTTTCTTTTGGTTTGGGTAACATTTGCTTCAGTTAGTTTGGTGCAGCCCCAACCATTTGAAAAAGACAGCCATCAACATTCATCTACTCTTTTAAGGACGCCTCCTCTAAAGGAATATCATGAATCCTCCTTTCAAAAGCCTTGGTGTTTCTTTTGGTTTCAAATCCTTTTGTGTGCAAAGTTAATATAAAGTTGTAAATTCTTTCCCCAAAGGTAATTTTTAATTCCCTTCAAAAAAACTATATTTATTTTCAGTCTTAGCTATTAATTTACAATTAAATCATTCTCAACCCAACCATGAACAATTTTTCAAAGAAACCCTTGGGAATTTTAGGAACCTAATCTCTTAATCTTCTACTCCAATATTTTAATCATCAGAGGACTTGGTGCTGCAAATAGCAGAGGCAAAGTGTTGGACTATGAAGGAGAGTAAGTTTGTCCATGAAACAAGGGTTCCCAATTTTAATCCAACCAATACTATCTTGTGTGCCAGCATGCCTTGTTTAAATTGTCAAAGCTACTCCTTCACATCTAAGTGCTTTTGAAAGTAATGGCAGCTCTATCAAGAAATTTCTTTCCATCTCGAACAAGTCAAAAGAATAGGAACTTTGCCACTGACCTAATATATATTGAGTTAGACATAGGTAAAGTATTGCCAAAGGAAATTTTGGAGGTTTCCTGAGCATCTTGAAAATCACATCGTGAACTCTGAGAATATGACCTTCAAGGGTATATCATATTATGAATATGACTTAATTATCACGGGCTTGTCAAAAGGAGCTTCGAAAGGTTAAGAAATAGTTTCAAGATGACTTGAATCTATAAACTAATGAGAAAGGCTTAATGTAGCAATCATGATATCTTGCATATAGCTCATACTCAACAAGCCCCAATATGAACATTACATTGAGTTAATGAACAAATACATAGATATGGATATACACACATAGACAAGGATGTTACATTGTTAGTCAGTCCTAAGGGTAGAGGGTCAATGGCATAAGATAACACCCATTGTTCACCATGGGAACAATATGGGGCTTGTTGCCCCTCTCTTTCAGCAAGGGTACTCCAAAACTTTTTGGTCATGCCTTACAAGCCCAGAGGATGTGCCCTATAGCCCTGTAAAGCTATGTGGATGTGTGTTGTTTGTAAAAGTGACTCTTAGATCCCTGTTGGTGTGGACGTCCATGGCTATTTCTAGTATTGTTTTTTCATGATATGTCTACCTCTATGGCATTGTTGACTTCCCCTTAGAGGGTAGTAACACCCTACCTTGATGGATATTCTTATATCTTGGGATGGTTTGCGAGTATCATAGAATAAGCATTGCTAGGAACGATGGATTACAGGAACACTTGTGTCAATAAAGCCTTAAGGGTGATCACCATATGTACTTTTCACCGATGTTATCCCTTCTAATCCCGGTGCACCCCCTACCCCACATGTGCCATGTGTCCTCTCCTTTGGCCTTGGCTTTGTATCTTGATAATCTCATAGTTTCCAATGCATTTGCCTCTCCCAAGGCATCATGCTACAGGTCTTGAGGCACAAAAGGTGTCCATTTGATTCTCTATGCCTAGATGAACCATTTGTCTTTCGAAGCAATCAGAACACCCTCACGAAACTCTAGTTATAGCAGTGGACCCAATTTTGGGGCAAAGGGGCTTTCCATGTGGCATTGCAAGCAACATAATTTGGAGCTCAGTGATGAAGTAGACAAGGAAGATGTGCCAAGCAAGTGATTTCTACAAGTCATTCAGCTCAACGCTCTAGCCAAGGTGGCATCTCCAAGCACTTGTACCACACGTAGCATGATGTCATCTGCAGGACTATTTTGATGGAGTATAGGAAGAATATGAGGCAAATATTGAAACGTTGGAGCTTAGTGTGCAAATTTGGAGCCCCCAAGGGCTAATTATCAAGCATCAAGTGTGATTTACTCCAAGAAAGGGTCAATATCCTCCTAATCAAGTCGGTCGTTAGCATTTGAAGCAATATTAGCAAGCCAATTGTTGGAAACCAGGATAATATTGAGAGGGGGGTGAATCAGTATTATGACAAATTTAAACAATTATTACCAATATACAATATCCTAGTTCATTTACCAATCAACCATGTAAGCAACTCAGAAATCACATAACAACACCTTAGACATCATAATAAGACATTGATTTTTACGTGGAAACCCATAAAGTGAGAAAACCACCAATCTTCTTTTATTTGTTATGCAATATGCAAGCTCCGACCAACAAGTGATCATGGAGGAATTAGATTCCTTCAACCATTATATATTATAATAATTATTATAATGCCATCAAGCCCCATAAGTTGAATTTGTCAAATCAGAGCTTGCCCAAGAAGTTCCATTTGACAACATTACAAAGGAAATCTTCTAGCCACCAGATGATCTAAGAAAATTGAGAGTTAAGATCAAGCAAAAAAATTATAAGACTACTTGCATTATTAGGTTTTACTTGGGTGTAATTTAACCAACAAGTATAACTGGGCTTGAAATATGTAACCCTTTTTCTAGTAATGAAAAATTGGGTTTCTTCTAACTTCTAACTACTTCTAAAAAAATAACTATTTGTTTAGCATTTTACTCGAATAATCAAAATTTCATCTAGAATGTATTTATGATATTTCTTATTACTTAGTGTTGAATTTAGCGAGAAAAGTGATTCCTTGATTTGTGCCTTAATTCAAGGAGTCAAAGTCGAGTTCCTTTTTGTCCATGGTCAAGTTCCTATAGTTTAGGAGTTTCCTTAAAAATTAGGGGTGCATGAGGCAATTAACTTACATGTTGAAATTGAAAGTCAAGTTCTTGATTTTCTAGTGTGAGTTAAATTGGGAACTGAAATCTTAAGTGGAGTTAGCCTCCTAATTTTTAAGAGGATCCGTTTAACTAGTTTTGTTGACCTTTTGTTAACTAGAAAAACTCTAGTTCAATTCCTTAATTAGAAATTCACTAATTTTAACCATTCGAATTGCCTTTAAAAGAAAGAACCAAGGCACAAGTTTAATTGCTGTTTTGGTGAGCACGAGTTGGTGAGACCACGCAATAAGAAGCACAAGTTTATGCATGGAGCATGTGGGAGAAAGAGTGTGCAAGAGAAGCTTGTGCACAAGATCGATAGAGAAGCAGATATCAATATTCTTGCAGGTGTTTCCAAGCCTAGTTTAAGGCTGAGAGAAGGTTGCATTCTCTATTGAAAGTGTATTGTGAGTGATCAATTGCTCAGTTTTGCTATCAATAAATTTCTCATCAAGCAAAGGGTTTTCCCAGCTGGGTCCCCTAATATGAAAAATTGTGTCTTGAATTGTGTGACTGTGATTTATTTTTGTTCCTATTCCGCTGCATCTATTAGAGAAATTTTGTGTTTATGTGAGAAGAAATTTTATTTCAGATTGCTTGTATTAGCAGATCAGAATTTCATAGAAATTCTACACTTAGAAGTCCTTCAACAGGTCCTTGTCACTTTTTTTACTTCTCTTTCAAGATTGAGCATAATCAAACCCCTACACATTGTAACATTGTTTGAGCTCTCTCAAGTTGTAGAACTTAGAAGATATTTTTGTTAACTCTGATCCATTCAATTATGTAGGTCAAATATTGCTTTTTGATGTATGAAATCTAGATTATAGTAGAAGTTTAACGGTATTTACTATAATCTAATATACAAAAGGTGCTGTGGTATGAGGACTGCAAACTAAAAATTTATGATGTTGACTTTTTTAATTTTCCAATAGTTTTTAAACTTGAAGATGAGCTTTGTCATGAGATGCTAAAATTGTCAATTTAGATTTTTCATTTCATCTAATGTTTGGACTTTTTAGAAAAAAAGTGAAACAACTTTCAATTTAACTATTAATATCCTCATGGCATATTTTTATCCTTTTTCACTCCATGGCTAGATTCAAACACATGATAGTCATGCACATGCCTAACATCACCTATGAAAGACCACCTTGTTAAACGTTATTTTTCTAGCAATATAACTTTCTGTGGATATATAGTGCCTTGTCACAAGAATGTCCATCTTATGTCTAAACTCAAAATAACAAGTCCCTCAAATTGAAAGGTAACATTTTGGAACAATGATGTCATTGGGAAGAGGGGACGTTTCCTTCTTTACCACATGTAATACAATGTTACACATCATATTTGTGTGTTTAGCCACATCCTAAAACAAGATTAAGGTAATTGTATGTCACCTGCTAGAGCATGCAATAGTTGACTTAAAATGGGTAAATGGTTTTCATAATGGAGCCTAGAGTTTTTGGGATATTAGTGAATGCTATAGAGACCATTCAATTGGCATATTTGGGTTACTTCGCAAAAAACATGTCTTTAGAAAAATTGATACTATGTGATATTCCCACTTAGCAGCGCTGCTAAGGGAAATATCAATTTTTAGTCAGTTTGAATTAATTCGCATTAGCATTTAGGCAGCGTGAGTTAAGAGGCCCCACATATATTATTGATCAAATGTGAGCCCAAACATTAGAGGATGGAGGAGAAAATCGAGCCACTAGTGGTACATGGGGGCCACTCATAGAGAATTGCGGCCCACATGGGCAACACGCTCTCATTGGAGCAAAGTTGGTGGGAGAAAGTCGAGTTGGGCCCACGTGGGTATCTTGGAGGCTTTGATAAAAAGAGCAAGAGGCACTCATTTTGGTCATTCATTCATCTTTGTGAAAATTATCTTTTGACATAGCACACTTGAGCGGAGGTTTCCAAGCGGAAATCTCAACCCTTGCTTCGATGGACTTCCATCTATTCTGATTCGTGCCAGCAGCAGAGAATGCGAGTTTGTAGAGAGGCTCGGCAGCAGAAGCGCGGGGATTGCGCAGTTCTTGGAGGAGGCAAGCTGGGTTGTTGAGCCATGAAGTGATTTTTGAGGCTGAGACTTGAGGTGGAGTCTGGGGAAGTATTTTGTTAGATTTTCCAGCACTTTGGGGGAGCAGCAAACACAGCAATTGCCGCAGGTTACATTTTATGCTTGTGGAGGAGGGCCAAACATTTGGAGTCAATTTTGGAGCATCAAAACTATAACAAGCCCTCTCTGGGTTTTTCTGGGTTTTTAACAAGGACCTCAGAAATAATTTGGCAGAATTTTCTGGGCAGATTTGAGGGGTCAAACAAGGGTCCCAATTCAGCCAGCCGCTAAAAGAGCTAAGGCAAATTTGGGCCAAAATTTCGAGGTCAACATTTGGCCAATTCCTTCGTGGGTTTTTGTGGGTTATTGGTGAACAGCCAGGGTTAAATTCCCGGAATTTTCTAAGCACCGGAGGAGGCCCTAGCAGTTATTATTTGCAACCAGAAGTGCAGCTTGCAGTTTTCACTGGGACAACGCAGAAATTGTTGGGAGCAGCCATATTGCATGTTAAAGCAGCTGATTTCATCACCTGGATATTGTTAGCTTGCCTTGAGCAAGCCCAAGTGCATGCTTTCTGATTTTACCTTTGTCTCCAGCAATTATATTAATAATATGGCTCAGCACAGTGCAGTTTATGGTGATTTCTGGTTGTTTGATGTGCTGTAAATTTGTGCATGTGTTTTTACTATATTTGCTTTGTTTATCATTGTAAATTTTCATTAGGAATATTACATACTACAAATTATCATTTTCCACAAGTTCGAAAAACTTAAAAGTATAAAGGAAGGTTCGAGGAGAAATATTATTACTTGTAGATTGTTAAATTGATGTATTAGAAATGCATGGATGTTATTGTATTTCGTTATTCTTCCTGCCTTGGCGAGCCATGGATTTAATTTTAGGGCACAACGTTTTCCTGTATTCTTAGGATCCCTGTTGTATGGATTATATTTTCACTGCCTGTAGAGAAATTGGATAAATGGATAATTAAATTTTCACAGAAAAGATTTTTACTCTGAACATGATGCCTGCCTGAAACACAAAAACAATTCTTTAAATAATAGAAAGGAGGTAAAAAGAGTTACCTAGCACATCTTTGACAGTAGCCATGTCTAGCTGCAAGCCATCTCCCATCATTGAGTTCAAAAACTCCTCGATGTGTCTCTGTTGCATTATACCTATATCTGTCAAGTCCCGTGGTGTACCGGTTCCATCAACCTGAATTTTCTTTAAGTTTTTCCCTTTATCTTTCCATGCATTGACTGCTCCTTCTGCCTTATTCTGACAAGGCATGACCCTTGCATTTCTACTTCCAAGAAAGCTTGAAATAGTGCCCGTAGCGAATGAAATCTTTTTCTGCTTCTTCCCGTTACTAATTTTGGAAGTATGGCCAGAATTCATGCCTTTCTGTCCGTAAATATCTTTTTTCTTGGGGAGCTCTCTCAGAACTAAATTTTCATTTTCAACAATTTCTCCACACAAACTAGAAGTAGTAGTGTTATTTTCCAACTTCATGAGGACCTCAGCAGTTTTGTTGGCATCACAGTTTGTCCGAGAATAAGCAGATGCAATTTCCTCCAGGGACATCGACGGAAAAGCATCAAGCAACCAACTGAGGGCTTGCGTTTCTCCATCCAATTCAGAGGTAGCAATAGCATCATTGGTTGAATTTGCAACGTTACCGTTCTTCAATGGTGACTTGGTAGCCATTGTCACCTGTGGAAAGTAATCAAAAGAAATCACCTCCACAAAAACCTTCAATGAATCCAACTACATACAACAGTAACATTCTTCTCCCGACAAATTAGGTCAAACAAGATGTTATAAGTGTATCCTAAAGGCAGCATTTGATTCGCTGTCACTGAGATTCCGTTTGTTATGAGCTGCTCTAGAAGCATCTCATTGGGCAAATCTAATCATACGCAATTTTATCAAGACTATTTACGATTTCCAATCAAGCCTAATGTAAATACAAGTCAAAAGCCACAGGAACCTTCCATAACTGAACTCCTCGCTTGAACTCTTACATTATAGCCAATCTCCTTCAGATAGATTTATTGACTGAATTTCTCTTTCCCTGAAGTTCCTATGCCCAATGCTCAAGTCCTCTAGCTATTGCCCTACTCGCAGAGAAAACAAGCAACTACCTCCCCACCCAACTGAAAAAAAAAGGGTAAAATAAAGTAAAATTATTAACTTCAGAAGTAGGTCCAGGAGAAACCAACTTACCTAGTATACAAAGTTCCTCCAACCAAGCCTTCTCTAAGCAATTAGACCACGGCGTTGCAATGTGGGTCTTTTGAATACTAAATCCACTCCGAGAAACTAACAATCTGTGTGGTTTTCTGTAAAACAAGAATAAATGGGGCACCTTTTTTGTTCAAGCCCCTGCGTTTGTATTTAATTTTGAAGAGGGCAATTTCTCGGATGGTGAGTTATCAAGTTTCAGAACGGCTTCAAGTTGGCGAGATCCAGGACGGCTTGAATTTGGCGAGATCTGATTGGTGTTGCAGTGTACTTCCAAGCAAAGAAACTGCTACAACAGCTTCACGAGTGCCAAATGTCTTGGCGACGAGTATGGAGTTGGGCGCATCCCTTTGTTGTATAATTTCACTCGATATTCTCCGTCATTACCAATAATGGGAAGGAGAATATAACTCTTTCCCGGAAAGGAGAAGGGGAATATAGCTTGTCGGCAGCCGTTGTCATTAGTTTTAAAGGCACAATTTTTATTTTAAAGCCTCTCGAGTGTGGTTCAGAGCGTTTGCTTTCTACAGCTGACAATATTTTATATCCACATTATGTGAATTTAGGGCGTTCAAAGTCCAATAAATAGAGGGGCGGGGTTGGTTCTGAAAGTTTCTCTCCCTTTTATAGATAGATAGCGAAGCAAGCACTGCAGGGATGTGACTTTCGGGCGTTCGAAGCCCAATAAATAGAGCGGTATGATTGGGATCTGAAAATTTTTCCTTCCCCTTTATCGATAGTAAAGCATAGCGGATGATTCCTAAACTTCAGAGTGAAGCATCCTCGAAATAGACACGTCTTGATTTGCGCAGATTATTTAATGATCTTGTCACTTGATGAAACGAAACGTCATATTCGTCTGGGATATTGAATTTAGGTTTTCAACCAATTGGTCAACTGCAGGGAGGTTTTGCACCTCATGATATTTTCAAATCTCTATTCCGAACGAATAAACTAAATTAGGTAAAGGATATGGAGGAATAACCGTCTTGATAAAGGAAATGTGGAAACTGGGATTATAAAATTGGAAAAGTGTTTATATGGCCGAAAATAATAGAAATGGAGGTAACAATATGGCTAGTTGTTTGTTATTTTGTTCTGAAAATTCAAAATTTTATAAATAAACAAAAAAAAACCTAGATAGTGAAGACCCTTATTCAGCGATAAAAAAAAAGATATTTCAAACTTTAGCATTAGGGGAGAAATATTCTTAGTTGGTGATTTTAATGTTATAATAGCAAATAATCAATCTATTCAGTGGGGCAATGATATGGGAGAGGATAACAATCCTTTATGGTTATAAGAAGAGCTTCGGCGTAAATCACATGAAAGAGACCTTTGTCGATGCGTTTCGAACCAACTAGTGTGGTTCATCGTCAGGACAA